>CAVMKG010000193.1:0-105000 GCA_963682025.1 Cordilura impudica | reverse complement strand
AATTAAAAATTAAAATTTAAAAATTAAAAATTTAAAATTTAAAATTAAAAATTAAAAATTAAAAATTAAAAATTAAAAATTAAAAATTAAAAATTAAAAATTAAAAATTAAGAATTAAAAATTAAAAATTAAAAATTAAAAATTAAAAATTAAAAATTAAAAATTAAAAATTTAAAATTAAATATTAAAAATTAAAAATTTAAAATTAAAAATTAAAAATTAAAAATAAAAAATTAAAAATTAAAAATTAAAAATTAAAAATTAAAAATTAAAAATTAAAAATTAAAAATTAAAAATTAAAAATTAAAATTAAAAATTAAAAATTAAAAATTAAAAATTAAAAATTAAAAATTAAAAATTAAAAATTAAAAATTAAAAATTAAAAACTAAAAATTAAAAATTAAAAATTAAAAATTAAAAATTAAAAATTAAAAATTAAAAATTAAAAATTAAAAATTAAAAACTAAAAATTAAAAATTAAAAATTAAAAATTAAAAATTAAAAATTAAAAATTAAAAATTAAAAATTAAAAATTAAAAATTAAATATTAAAGACTCAGGTGGAGGGTATAAAAAAATTCGGCACAGCCGAATTTAACACTCTTACTTGTTGTTACTTATTTTATATTTTTTGTATTAAATATATCCTTGAATTAACATATTACTAGTTAATTCAGATAAAAATATTTTAAAATTTGCTAGTTTTTAATATTAATAATTTTTAGCCAAGAATCATTTGATTTTTTTTTTTTTTTTGATTATCGTATAACTTCTAAGGATTCAAAACATTCTAATAGGGATCAAACTTTGGGTATTATAACGCCGGCTGTGTTAAAAAATTAACTTCATTAGTGTTCCTCTGCCACCGTGGTGTGGATGATATAAAAACAAATCCATAAAACTCATTTTGTAAAACTATTCCTAATCTTTTTTTAATTTTTTATATTATGTTTTATGTTACATTTAGCAGCAATAAAAAAACATTTTGAGTTTTAACACTAAATAAAAAATCAAACATCGACTATTATACGCCCATTTTGAGTTTTGCGAGACTTCTTAAAAGTTTTATCCCTAATGTATTTATCACATAGGAAACTATGATAGGACTCTGCCTACAAATGTATCATTCGTTTAATGAATGAATGGATTTAATAATAATGCTTATACATTGAATGACGCGATTGTTATTAGGCAGCACAACACAAACAATCGATTTAATTAAAAAATGTTTTTCGAAAATAAAAACATTATGTAACGAAAAAAAAAAAATATATAAAAACCCAGCATATGCAAAATGTGTTTTACTCAATTGGGTCTCTATGAATGGCTTTAGCTCTTCAAATAAATTGTTTGTAAAACACATAAGAACCATTTACCTTGTGCAACTTTATGCCAAACTGCAATGGAAATAAATACATATGCACATACATATCTATACTAAGATCCATTGTTTAAAAATAATTATTAAATATTATAGTAACGGGTGATGTTCTCAAAAAAATTAATAAGAATAAGTGCTTACCAGCATTCTTAAGAGGATCCTGAATTGCCAACATATGCAAGGAAACACCATTTTTAATTTCTATAGATAGACAGATATAAGTGAATATCGAAAGGTTGGCTTATGGGTGCAGTATCCGTTTAGAAAACAATTATAAATACAAACAAAAAATAAATAAATAATAGTGCGGGCTAAACCATGGTCAAATCAACTTAGATAAATTTATTTCATTTATTTATTGCTTTCCTATATTAACGAGAAGAATATTATTCGTACAGTACAGGATAAACTATTTATAAAAGTAAATTGTGCTATTAACGCAAAATGTATTACATATGTTAATCATTAATTAGATAAAAAGAACAAAATATACAAATTAGAAAAGATTTTCAAAGTGAAAGTTAGTAGATGAGTTTGTGGAAATAAAATCCTAACGGCGAACTTCGTTTACAAGTGACCCGATATATTAATATGGATTATGAGCTTTTTTCCTATATCCGGCCTACTAAAATTCAGCTTTTTGAACAAGTAGCTTTGTTATTTTGTGTAAATATGCATAAAAATTATAACTCCTATTTTTGTTAGATAGTTTTCCAGAGAAGGGTCACTCCCTTATATGCAACAATAAGTCGAAGTTTGCTCGAGGAGTCCATAGTTAGCAACAATTCCTCAGGATGTATATAAGGAGTGAGATCAAAAAAATCTTAACACACGTTTTTCGCAGGGATTACATGAATTTTTTGATCAATTTATCTTAAAAATGGAAGGGTTTCTGGAAAAGGTCCGTAAGTTCATAAGTAGTGATTAGTCTTTAAATATTATCTGTTTTCTTGTAAGCTTTAATATAAATTCAACTAAATAAAAAAAAAAATAAAAAAATCTAGGTTCATTTTGTTTGTGTCGTAATTTTGACTCTTTAGCATTTATTTTATAAGAAGAATTACATAAGTATAAGGTTCCTAGACAACCATTTTTATTCTTTCATCACGGTGGAGAATATAAAAATAATATTTTTATAGTTCCGATGTTTCCCTGTGTTCGTATTATTATTTTTGTATTTCGTTTAATTTTCAATCAAACATTGTAAAGTGCCGACAGCATGAGTGTTTGGTCATACAGGGTGGCGCGCGTATTGTGCAACAAATACAAAATGTAACAACTTTATTTTTGTGTGAGTAATCGGCTCATTTTTTTATTTGGCTGGTTACTATTTATAGTAGATTTATTAAAATGAATGTTTATGATACAGATAAGAGGATTTGGATAGTGAAGCGGTACCATGATTTGCAGTCCTTCATTTCCGTCCAAAGGGAATTTAGGCGTTAGTTTGGAGGCACTCCCTCGAGTAGATGGACCATTATGAGGCTGGTAAACATATTCGGCGAATCTGGAAGCATCGCACGAATACCGTACCTTCGAGATCCCTATGTTCGGGTCCAAGAAACAATCGCGGCTGTAGCATCGTCAATTCAGGCAAATCCAAGCGTTTAGACTCGAAACCTTGTGGATTTGCCTATTCACCTGGAATTTTACCAAAAAGTTATTGAAATGGGAGAAGAAGACAACAGTTTGATAAATTGCTTGTTTATGTCTGATGAGGCCGATTTTGATATAAACGGCAATCAAAATTGCCATATAAGGAGTGGATCTAATCCACAAATACTCCATGAGATGGAACTGCACCCAGAACGAGTCACTGTGTGGTGCGCAGTTTCATCAAGGTGCCTTGTGGGGCCATGCTTGTTTGAAGAAACGGTGTAACACTGACAGTCAATGGGTACCGTTATATAAAGATGATGGAGGAGTTTTTTTACCCAGAATTGCGGCGAAGACGTTTCCGTTTCAACAGTATTTGGTTTCAGCAAGAAGCAACAACTGCACACATAGCCAGATCGGTTAGGGCGGAGCTCCAAATAAATTAATATCCAGAAACTCCACTTTCTGCTGGCCCCCAAGGTCACCGCAGAAGACTTTTTTTATGGGGTTATGTCAAGCAATAGGTATACAAAACGAAACCAAGAAATTTGACAATTAAAACATGAAGGTTATTTACGGTTTATCAACTTAAAAAGAAAATAATTATATAACATTAAACTGAATTTTCTATACAATAAAACAAAATATATGAAATACATAGATTAAAAAAAAGTAATTTCAATTTCTTATTGTAGTACAATTGTTGCGCCACCCTATATTTATGTTTTATAATATTATTTATAAAGTGAACGATTTATTACGCGTTGACCATCATTTAATTTTGCTAACATCATTTACGTCTCTGAGAATTTTTTAAAATGAACAAACAAACAAAAGCACAGTGCTTCGAGTTCATATATTTACCTGATATAACATTATTTCGGACATGAAAGCTAATATCAGTGCAAAACTAATTATAAATAAAAATATTTTAAAATCTGGTATAAAAATCAGCACCATGTATGCACATCTAATTTAGAATGACCGTTACTGGAAAAACTGAAGTTTTTGACTATCACAGGAAAAAAACGATTGAGATAACTGAAATTCGGAGATGACAACATAGTAAAAATTTGACATTTAGCCCACAGTTTTCGTAAATAGTGAAATATTCTTTAAATATATTTACTGTTACTGACTATACATGCAAGAGGTTATCGTTCGAAGAACATTGCTTTCACTCTTACACATCGGGTTGCATATTGCGATTGGTTAACCCATTGGGATGAATTGTATTAAGACTATCGTTGTTATACCCTCTATCACCCGGTGGTCAGGCTATAATGAGATTGTGCTGATGTTTATCACTACCACTAATAATTGACCTATACCAACTTTTTATTATACCGATCGACTAAGAATCACTTTCTTCATCGATTTAGCGATGTCCGTCCGAATTTCCGTGTATCCATGTCTACCTATAATCAAACTGCAAATATAAATATAACTGAAAATATAAATATATACATACATAAATAGTTTTTGGCTGCCATGTGATGATTGCTATTGAAATTGTTTAAGACCGGGCCATGTTCAGACCTAGCCCCTTATGTAAAGTGACCATATATTTTATGCTGAAATCCGGGACCAGTTCAAATAAATATAAAAAAAGCTTAACGCATTCCTCAGGACATAATTTTCATAGTTTATTTAATTGTTCCGAATTAAAATATCATAGATTTTTCATTTTATTCATTTAATTTATATAAAAAAAAAAAATTAACAATAAAATAAAATTATTATTCTTTTAATTTTTTATTACAAGAAATATGCTTAATAAAAATAAACTAATAACAATATTTCATAAATAAGTGTAAATATTTAAAGTACACGTTAATTAAGCGTATTTTTCTGCTGAGTGAATTTTTTTTAGTAAATCTTCATTACTAGAAATAAACTTATAAAATTCTTCACATGAATAGGAGAAATTACATTTCACTTGCAGTATCGCTTTTAATGTATCCACGCTTAACTGCGTTTTTTCAGTGGTCCAATACTTATTCACCACTGCAAATACTCGTTCGGTGGTAGCATTAGTGCCTGGTAAGCATAATGCAAAACCAACTATTTTGTTAATATTTTTGAACGGTATATTATTTGTATGAAAGTGATTAAATATTTCTAACCACCTTACATCGGTTGGAATTTTTTCATCATTCTAAGCATTTACTTTTGCTGTATCAACATATTTTTTTACATATGTAATCTCATCAAAAAGTTCTCTTTCTTCTTTATCAGCATCGAACATTTCCAAATTATGATTAAATTTTGAAATAAATTCAAAACTTTCTTGTACATTTTGCCAATTAACAATGCTTTTTAGATTAATCCATTTAAAACAATAATAATGTTCAAATTGTGATACACGAATTCTAAATATTGAATACATTTTTTATAAAAATTATTCGTATTGGTTTTGAAGGAATTTGTTTTGGACCAACTATTTTCTTCTAAATTTCTTAGCTGACTACGGATATTTAGAGGTGGATACTGTATATCCATTATTTCTTTTAACCTCAATTCTAAATTGTCTATTTCTGTAAAAACTTCCATAATTGTAATTTTATCACCTTCGATACTCTTCACTGTATTGTGAAATATTGCTGCCTGACTATGCATAAAATATAACCACAATTCTGAGCTATCTTCTTCGAAAAATTTATGCAGAACTATTGGACAGTTGTCGATGGATACGAAATCTGATTTTAAGGGAGCATATAATTTTAAAATTCGTTCAATGGCGGGCATCATAGCCAACCACCTGGTCTTATTGTAGCCTAGCAAGCGCATGTATTCCACCTCTGCATCTTCACAGAACTCTTTTAATAATTCAACCCTTGCTGTATATATGTATATAAAAGTGACTGTAAACTTTAATTATGATTCCTTCAATATCAATAGGAAGTTGATCTGCTGCTGACTGAATAGTATTGTGCACTATATGTGCAGCACATCCTACACCAATAATTGGCTTCTGAATATGGTTCTTAAGTTTACTATATACATTATTTGTTCCATTTCTAAGTAGACCACCAAAGTTTGTATTTGCATTATCTGCGCAAACAGCTACAATTTTATTTTCTAAACGAAATTTCTTCAATATTTCTATAATTGAGTTAGCTATTATTTCCGAATTTTCACCTGGAAGAGATACAAAATCTAAAAGTTTAATTTGTACACCTTGTTTGTAATGAAAAAAACGAATTAATGACGGAAATAATTTAGTTTCTTTATGATTTGACGCATCTGTAAATATTGTAATGAAATCAATATTTTCCAAAGTTTTCATAAGTTCCTGAATTGTATAAGGTACAAATACATTTTTTATAATCGCTTCGGTTTTTGTGCGAGCGCAAGTAAACTTTGGCTCGAATAATGTACGAATCAGCTTAGATGTACAGTCCATTGATCGGAATGTTTGATTATGTATTATATTGTGATATGCAAAAACTGCTTCGGCGCTAGCTAATTCCTTTTCTTTCGAACCAAATTCAACTTTTCGAAAATAACAATTTAATTTGTTTGAAGAAGCTGAAGCTAATAATGCTCGTTTATGTTTATCCGACGAAACATGTCTGGTTATATCATTTTTACCACCCGAGCCAATCGAGAAGTCACTGTTATATATATCACAATGAACACTATTTTCAATTTTCCTTTTTTTTTATAAAAGAAAATTCCTTTTTCAACTCGTCAGTAAATGTACATTGGCGTTTCTTGGACATAATTCTCTGTAATTTGAGATTATTTTTTTTATTTAGAATTTATATTAGAAGTAATATACACATTAAAAATTAATGAAAATATAAATACAAACCTTTTTGTGGACACAATTATAAAAAAAACTTTAAACTTTTCACTTTTGTTTTGTACACTTCAACTTTTTAAACTGAAATAGCAATTATAGAAATAGATTTTTTTTTAAATACTTAAGCAATGTGATTTCGCTAAAAATTCATGACATACTTTAATTGCAACAGTTGAATTTTGAATTTAAATAATTGTTACCAGTTGAACCAAAGCAGTGTTATTTAATTGAAAAAGTTACTTTACAAATAGATAGCAATAATAAGGTAAGTTGTACAATACGGGACAATTTTCAATGCAGGACATACGATTTAAATCCGGGAAAGTACCGAATAATCCGAGACGTATGGTCACTTTACCCTTATGAGATCGACTAAAATTGCCGTAACATAAAGATTGCCATAAAGATATCGATCAAATTTGTTTTATGTGTGCGTACTCGTATTGCAATATTTATGCTAATCTGTAGCAACTGATCAGTAGCAACCTAGTCTGAATAGTTTGGGTCAATATTTATTAGCTAGGCTCTTGTAAAATATAAATGTCTTTTCGATTTTACAAAGCACTGTGCATATGCTAGAATTATATTTTGGTTCATTAAAAAAAAATGGTCATACAAACAATTAGTGGAATATATGTTACATCGATATGAATAGTTTATACTACTTTTGAACATCAGTACAGCATACATATAAATATACGTTTGTTTGTACAATGTACATATACAGTCGAAATCGCTTGAATGTACATACATATTTGAAATGAATATGAAAGTTTGTTTTTTTCTCATTTATTTGTAGAAAGAAGAATTCTCATAGATAAAATGAATTGGATGAATGAATGTGTATCTTGTTGTCTTATTTTTGAGTTTACTTCGCAGCATGCGATACAAATGCATATTCAGTTTGATTTTCAACTTGGAAATGAACAGATTAACTTGAAAACGATTACCAAGTAGTTTTATTGAAATAAGAAACAGAGTAGTTCTTTGATAGAGTAATTATAACTTATACAGTCAGCTGCTGTTGAGTATTACGCGTGAATGTATTTTGGTGGAAAAATTATAATTTGAATTTGAAAATCGAAGAAAATTGCAATAACAATAACTCATTCAAACGATATTGAGCGAGTGTTATCGCGATTACCGTCCACCCATACTATTATAGTTTCCAGAGAAATGCACATTCATCCGAGCTCTCCGAATTCAGATATATCGCTGCAATCGGAGGAAAGTGCCGCCATTAAGATACAAGCCGGTTTTCGGGGATATAGAGTACGCAAACAGTTGACAACACGTCCACACAGTAGTAACTCGTCACTGAACGGCTATCGGGGCTATAACTCAATTCTACGACGTCAACAACGCCACCAACACCAAGCCATGTCTCAAAATCAGGCTTCTGTAGCCAATGCCGTAACTTCGGCACCAGCCCAGCTCAGAGATGAACGAACCAGTGGATCCGATGGAGCTTCGAAAGAAGATCGATGTGCCACAAAAATTCAGGCTGGAGTTCGTGGTTTTTTGGTACGAAAAAAGCAAAAAGTCGCTACCGATGCCGCAACTAAAATTCAAGCTGGATTTCGTGGTTTCAAAGCTCGCAAAGAAGCTCAACAGTTAAAACAAATTTGAACTGAAAAACAAATTAAATCAATATGTATATCCAAAGTCATGTAATGATCGCCAAAGTGTACAGACTTCTAGAAATATTGTAAAGAAAATAGCAAACAAAAGTTAGCTTGAACATAAGGATAACAATTGGATATAACTATTACATTAAATATGTTCGCCACCTCATCAATAAGCCTCCACCAAGTATATGACGCACAAATGTTATTCCGTATACAAACATTTTTAATCCTATATATAAATATATTAGATTCACTAACCAAGTAGTAACTTAGTATAGTTAAATGAATACCTACCACACAAAACATATGTTTGTAGTAGAGTATCCGACGGAGGGAACATGTTTTTTTAGGCCTTTTATGTTGCAGTTTTTGGATGTCAGTTACTCTAGGTTTATTAAACTCACGAATCACAAAAACTTGCCCTTAGACTTGCATTAGAATTATAAACTAAATGTAGATTGTAGAATCACTCCATAAATTAAGTAACTAACTTTTAATGTAGAATTAACTTTTATCCTCGAATGGATTTATTGTAATATTGTATGTAAAAAGTTGTATAGAATAAGTAAAGCAATGTGTACGTCTAAAAACATAATAATAATAATAATAATAATAATAATAATAATAATAATAATAATAATAATAGTATAATATGTATTTGAATAAAAAAAATAAATAAATAAAAATAATAAATTATTCTTTTCAATGTTATATCAACTGATCGATCGTTGTTGTAAAGTCGAAATATGTTTTCAAGTGTCTTTTGAAATTGATTGACATGTGAAAGAATAACTTGTACATATATAATGTACAATTGTTACTTTTCCGGTCGAGTATTTTTTGTTGTGTACAAAAATGATTTAGTTTATCTAGCAGAAATAATTTTTTTTAGTCACAATCAGAAATTTTATTGTTTAAAATTGGATATCGTGCTATCTGCTTTAACAGATTATCAGAGGAGGGGAGAAAAACCAATTTATATGATTAAATATTTATCTATCGATTTATCTATGATTTTTACTTTAAAAATGTTCGAGTACTTTAAAAAGTACTAGCAGATTCCAGCCCTTGAAATTCGAGTGCAAATTCTAGGAAATTTTATTTTTTTCATTAAATAAAGACCCTAAAGGTATGCCAATCAATTATAGCCAATACGCAAATCAACACAAAAAACAACTCATTTTTATTACAAACGCATTAACAAATTTAATAAACAAACACATAGCATTGTATAATTTTATGTATATGTTAGTAGCAACTTTAAATGCAATTTACTCAAAATAAAGGAAAAAATTTAAAAATCTGTAAATCTGAAAAACAGCTAAAAAGAAATACCTTTCAAATAATATACGTTTGGCCAAAATCGGGATAAAACAGTAGAACAAACCATCGGTCACAAGAAATCGGCTAGCCTATTAATATTATAGATTAATAGTAGCAATTTTAAGACAGAATCAATTCCTGTTTTACTACATACAAGTACTTATTATTAAATACAGCAATAAGAGAGATCGGAAAGAAAATACTCGTAGTCTTTACGCTATAAACAATTTTGTAAAAACTCTGGATAAATTTGGTACCAATATGGTCCTGGGGCTAAACGAAAGCTTAAGCGCTGCTAGGCTTATATTTCACGCGAAACCGGCAACTTTTTCATGTCACTATCGAGTTTGAGGCAATCATTTGGAAGACATAAATATAAAATTTGAGAAGTAGACACAAATTCCAAAGCAAACACAGCACCCAGTAGTTGATTTCTAAATTACAGTGGGCCACAATTATTTTGATTTTAAATCATATATT
Organism: Cordilura impudica; assembly: GCA_963682025.1. Taxonomy (NCBI): domain Eukaryota; kingdom Metazoa; phylum Arthropoda; class Insecta; order Diptera; family Scathophagidae; genus Cordilura; species Cordilura impudica. Next base: position 94,785 of record CAVMKG010000193.1, on the reverse strand, counting down.
TAGCCCTTTACATTTCATCTACTTTACAATTTCATCTGCTTTGAATCACACAACTACAGGATATACTTTCCGACGAAAAGAATTGGAACTTGGATGGCCCAGATGGTTTTCGAGGTTATTGACGTGTTGTTCGTAAGAAATCATTAAGTTTCACAAAACCGAGTTGGTGGGAGCGTAATAAAGTAGGGTTATTTTCGGTTGAGAATTGTTTGGAATTCCAAAAAAAAAAGATTTTGTTGGATGAAGGAAAAAGTTTGAAGTCATTTTTAGAGGAAAAATGTGACACACACTGCTGCTGCGAATAGGTTGACGCTCGAATCAATGTTTGCAGAGAAAAGAGGGAGTGGCTTTAAATAATCTTTTAAAACAACTGCGCTAGCTGACGGACATAACTTCCAAAAATTATATAACAAACGAAAATAAGTGGAATTTGGCTACAAAGGCCTAAAACGTAGTGTAATTAGAGCACACGAACAATAGCTTATTCAGAAAGATCTCAATATGGACCGATTCTCATTTAATTCAACATAATAATAATAAAATTAATCTGGACTGCGGAATATCTATAATATTAATAGGCTAGGCAATTTCTTGTGACCGATGTTAAAGCTTCAGTTTTACACCGATTTTGACAAAAGGTATTTTTTTTCTTTGAAAGATATTTCTTTTTAGCTGTTCACCAGGCTAACAGATTTTGAAAATTTTTGCCTTTATTTTGAGTAAATTGCATTTAAAGTTGCTACTAACACATACATAAAATTATACAATGCTATGTGTGTTTTTCTTAAATTTGTTAATATGTTTGAAAAAAAATTAGTTTGTTTTCTTCATTCACAAAAATAATTGTGTTATCTTGGACATAAACCAACCAATAAAGACAATAACGCAATCGATATTTAAATAGTGTTGAATTGTTAATTGCCTAAAATTGATTACCATACCTTTAGGGTCTTTATTATATTATTATATATAATAATATTCAAATATTTATAAGGAATTTTGATGAATTCACAAATAAATAAAAATTTCCTAGAATTTGCTCTCGAGTTTCGAAGGCTGGTTTCTGATAGTGTATATTATTAGTTGAAATGTGTCATAAAGATCTGTATATATTTAAAATTAAAAATGAAATATTATTTCCAATTCTGAGATTTTTATACCCTATACCACTATGTGGTCAGGGTATAATGACTTTATGCTGATGTTTGTAACTACCAAAAATATTTGACCTAGACCCATCTTTTATTATACCGATCGACTTAGAATGACTTTCCGTCCGTCCGTCTGTGTGTCCATGTAAACATTTTAATCAAACTACAGGTCGCTAATATGAATATATTTTGATGAAATTTAGTGTATAAGCTTCTATTGGCCATATGATGAACACTCTTGAAATTGGTGCAAATCGGTTCATGTTCAGACCTAGACCCCATACAAATGACCCCTATGGGATCGGATAAATTGTCATAATATCCAAATTATTTTATAGATCTCGGTCAAATTGGGTTTGTATATGTTAATTACATCTATTAATCAGTAATCCAAAAATAAACCCTACAGGACAATTCTTAGTCATGGACCCCATATAAAGCTGATTCCCGATCTTCACTTAAATTTATCAAAAAAACAAAAATATTGTACAGATTTTTCTTAAATTTGGTTTGTATGTGTTTTCGCAAAAAATAAGTGACCTTACCAAATACGGTCAGGATCGTTCCATTTTTCGGCCAAGTCCCCATATAAATATAGCATCCGGTATGAACTTTTTCATATCCGAAGGCAAACAAATTAATAACAATGCCGCTCAAATTTGGTTTATGCTATAAATTATTAGTTGGACCTAAGAGATAGGGTCCCTAAACGCATGATATAGGGTGTCGTATTGTCGGTATAGACCGACTATAATTTTCTTACTTGTTAACTATGGCACATGAATCAAACGCACTCGGAACAGCAAGGGAATGTCTTTAAATACAATATAATACAATATTACAGTGTACTCGATAAACTTATCGGATCAGTTGGTTAGAACGCTTAAATTTTTCTCAGTGATTTGAATAATAATTACAAATAAACAAACACAAATTGGAACAAGATCATTCTTGTGTTCTATATTTAGGAAAAATTTTAAGATATATGTACATACATACATATATTGAAACATCTGACGTATGATGTTAATAAATTTTGAAAGGAAACGTTTGTTCAAGAATATGGATTTTTTTTGAACGAAAAAAAGAAAATATGAGCTAAATAAACATATTTACGTACATACAGAATTGACGAAATATATAAATTAGTGCCAAATTCAATAATTTTTTTTTAGTTTGTTTTAGCATTGAACTTGACATGATAATCTACAAATGTAAGTATTTATATACCTTAGTTATTATTATATACATATTCTTTACATACATATGTATATAGTATACAATGAAATCATTTAAAGAAGACTTATCAGTTTCGTTTCTTTGTATGTTCAACATACTGAAATGATCATGTCATTAAGTTTTCGTTTATTTTTTTGCACATTTTGTTGTATAACTCACAATTTTGTATCAAAAATGGAAAAGTTGCAAACCTTCAATATGATTTATTTCGTTCGTACCGAAAATTAAAAAACTGACCGTGTTCCCTATTAGATTCTCATAGATGATAACATTACTGTGTTTACGTATGTACGCATACGTACTTATAAGTATAATTAGCTAAATAACATAATAGATTACTACTCGTTTAAGCATATGCCAACTATATGTATGCATATAAACATGAATAATATATCTGTATTGCAGTGCGATCGTATACATACAAAACAATTTTCCATTATATTACACTATTTTCATATATTTTTCAACAATATTCCATTTATGAAACAAAAATGTGTAAAACAAACAGTATTAAAACAAAAATGTACTAAGTTTTAATACTGTCGAGAATTGTTATAACGAACTCAAGGGGACCGAGGGATAGTAATAAAAAATACGACTTTACGAAGTAGGGAAGTGCATATTAGGGTGACAGCGGTTTGTATGAAGACAATTTTTGGTCGAATATTGAGGTGACACATTTTTCTTCAAATCCGCTGAAATAAAAACGCTGCCCTCGCCAAATTATGAACAGGATATTGGCAATTTCAATCACATATATTTTGTTAATAAGACCTTAATGTCCAATTGTTGATTTCGGTAAATTTCTGGAACAAAATTTTTGAAAAAGTAAAATTGGAGATTTTGAAATAGTGCTAAAAAATACGTACCGTTTGACATTAATTTAAAACGGCATAACAATAGACGAAATGCAAAATACTTTACATAAGATCATTTTGGGATCAGGAAAATGCAAAAATGTTGTTGTTGTAAATTATTTCAATGTCTTTAAAAATGTGAGCTCAATTTTCTTAATCAAGTGGTCTGCAGCGCATTTATTGCCTGGGGAACTTGATATAACTTGGCTGTTTTTCAACCGAAAATAGAAAGATAATTTACTCTAGATTACGGTTTATTAATTAATTTTATTGAAACGCAATTATTAATATCAAAATTTTTGTGAAAAGTTATTTTTTTGATAATTTTTACATATAAATGCATATTGGAACTTTGAACTCAATGCACGTCCAGAAAGCATTGTCCGATTTGGCTCAAATTTTGCGCACTAAAGTTTTAGGTCCAGTGTCACAATAATCCGATCCGCACGTCTTGAAATTAAAAAAAAAATGGCTGTCACCCTAGTGCATATGTAAGCTCTTGCTATTATTAGAGCTTGCACTTCTCCTTTACGAGGAAGCAGATCACTTAAGATCCAAATTACTTCAGCTTCGAAGTAGGAATTGGTCATATCAAACTCATACCATATGGAAGCAGGTTCATACGTAATTGAAGAAATACGTTTTTCACTAAATTAACCTTATTAGCAAATTTTAAAATAAGAAAATGAGATCGACTCAAGTTACCCTTAAAACTAGAATATCGTATTAATCATGGTAGAATTCGGTTTATGTGTCTTTAGTACGCCCATTCATCAGTTGTCCAAAAATAAACTCTGTAGGACTATTTTCAGTCATACTCTCTATCTAGAGCTGGTTTTCGATATTCACTTAAATCAGTAACCAAAAACAGTAGATAGTTTGGTAAAAAGTTAAATTTATATACCTTTGTTGTGAAACCAACCAAACGAGAATCCACGCAAAGAGTTACATTATTTAAGCTTTTTCCAATATTACAAACTAAAATATAACAAGTAAGAAAATTATAGTCGGTCTAGACCGACTATAAGATGCCTTATACCATGGTTTAGTGACCCTATCTCTTCGGTCAAACTAATTGGTTATAGAAAATAAGCATAAACCAAATTTGAGTGGCATTATTATTAATTTTTTGGCTGTAGATATGAAAAAGTTCATATCGGATGCTATATTTATATGGGGACTAGGTCGAAAAATGGGCCGATCCTGACCATATTTGGTAAAGTCACTTATATTTTGAAAAAATATGTACAAACTAAATTTGAGGAAATCTGTGCAATATTTTTTTTTTATAGATTTAAATGAAAATCGAGAAGCAGCTTTATATGGGGGCTATGACAAAGAATTGCCATATGGGGTTTATTTTTGGACAACTGATAAAAGGATATAATAAACACACACAAACCCAATTTGACCGAGATCTATATGATAATTTAGATATTATGGCAATTTAAGTCGATTTCATAGGGGTCATTTGTATGGGGACTAGGTCTGATGGGTCTAGGTCAAATATTTTTGGTGGATACAAACAGAAGCATAAAGTCATTATACCCAAACCACATAATGGTATAGGGTATAAAAACAAGTTTGTATTTGTTTTGTGTTTTTAAGAAACATCTTTCGACCTAGCCCCCACATAAAAAATAGCATTCGTATGAACTTTTTCATCTTTGTAGGCCAAAAATTCATAGAAATGTCATTTAAATGCGGTTTACGCTTGTTTTCTATATCTAATTACAACCTAAGCAAAGTTGGACATGGTTTAGAATATCGTATAGAAGGTCTAGACTGACCATAACTTTCGTACTTGTTATACCCTCCACTCCAGTGTGCAGAGAGTATATATAAGTTTGTCATTCCGTTTATAATAATTAGAAAAAAAATTTTGGACCCCATAAAATATATATATTTGTGATCCTTATAACAACCGGAGTTGATATAGCGATGTCCGTCTGTCCGTCTGTGGAAATCACGATGACGGCATCAATCGGGCAGCTAGGGTGCTCGCTGAAATAAAAAATGATTCATTAACATCCTGGAAAGTTCGCTGTTTAAAATCGTTCAAATCGGTCGATTAGGGCCCGAGACTTGAATGAAGAACTAAAAAAGTCTTCAAAAAATATAATTTTCTATGTTCTTCTTGTCAGGATCACGCGCTCAATAGGACAGCTAGGGTGATCATTTTTGGAGAGTAGGATTCACCAAATTCATGGAAAGATTCCTATTTCAAAAATCAATTAAATCGGAGGAACAGGTCCAGGGAAATCTCTGAAAAATTAAAAAAAAAATTTAAAACATGATGTTTCTATATTGTTCTTGTTATTCTAAATGTTGCATTATTGTCATGCTGGACTTGTTGTTTTTCTGGTCGTTGTGGTAATAATATAATAAAAACAAACCCTTTGTAAAGTTTTTTATCAACTCTGGTAGAAAAATTTAAAAGTTTCCATTGTTTTGGCATCACTAAAAAAATTTGTTAGATAATTTCTGTCATTTCCACGAGCCTGCCTGCAAAATTTCAGATCGATTGGACCACGGGAAAGTGATTAAAATCGATCCAAAATTTGTTCGACAAGCAGACACTATGAGTTAATATAAAGGGAGTAAAAATTCACCAACATCTAAAGCAAATAATGCTAAAATACCGAGTTGTTAATAAAAAAAAACAATGTAAATTTAGCAAAAAAAAAATTTATGTATTAATTTATTTAAAGAGAAAAACACAAAAAGAACGTTTGATGTTGTATTTTTTGTGTGTAATATTTGCATATACATAAATACACATATTAAATAATACAAATAATATACATATATTATATATATGTATATCCATAACAACTGCATGTTAGAAATAAATCGGTATATTATTTATTTACATAAAACTCTGCAATATTTTGTTGTGGGGAAAATACATTTCTTTTGCATTTACAGAGTGTCACTTCATTTTGCTCAGCGTGACTATGCCGCAGTAGATGGCGCCACAATTTTTGTTCTAATAAGCTTTGCAATAATTATTTCTATTTTAACATGAATGTCAATATTTTCAACTAGATATCATACAGAACAATGTTAAGAGTATACACGGGCTGGTCTTTTATTTCATACGTTTTTCCATTATTCTTTTACAAATATGAACATAAGTTTGGTATGTTAATTTTTTGTTGTCTTTATTATAAAATAGAGTTACCGAGTTCATCAATGAGTTTTTTGCTTTACATAGTTATATAGAACTATTATTCTGCTTTACCTACAAAATATCTGATTGCGATTACATCTAATTTTTAAAAATTGTTTATAATTACTAAAGCATTATTATTTACATAAATACAAAATTGCACTTTATAAATTTTCCATTCAAATTTAAGAAAATATCAATTCTAAAAACTGGAATTAAAATTTCGAATTATAAATTAGAAAATATTAATTGAAGTTCAGAAAATCATATCAAAACGTCGGAAATAATAATTTTAAATTTAGAAGACATCAATTGCATCTTTAATATATAAATTTTATTCGTTAAACACAAATTGAAATTCCAAAAAAAGACACCAAATATGTTTACATTTAAAAATGTTTACATTTAAAAAAAATATTGCCATTCAGGAGAAATTAATAACTTTTCAGTACCGCGATTCAGTAACTTCTTTAACGATAGTCGAATCGTTAAAAAAAGAAAATTGCAAAATTATCAGTAAAATTTTTAAACGATATTCGCTATTGTTAAAGTCAGCTGTTGTTGTTGGTGTCTAAACGACAACCATGTTTGTGTTGTTTATTCAATCGATAAAAACTTAAATTTTTAGGTTGAAATGTCGCCATACATAAATAAAAATCATAAAATAGTGAAAATATTTTGCTTTAATTAAAAATTTTTTTTATATAAATAAAAAAATTCAATAGCATATTCAATTCATTATTTCATTTTCAAATAAATAAACAGATATATTAGTAAAAAAATAAAGATATTAAACATAAACATAAAATCATCTGGTCGAACACGAAGTAATTTGTTTTTTTCTATTCTTTGTGTTTTTCGCTTATTTTGACAGAAATGCCACTCGTTTTCAATTTAAATAAATAGAAAAATAGATTTGTCGACTATCGTTAAGATGTATGTACTTAGTGAATCACTTAATCCTTAGTGCAAACAACAATAGCTGTCGAGATATTTTGCGATAATTTAAATTCAATGAATTTTAGAAAACCTCAAATGATATTTAAGAATTGCCAACATAAAAATTTTTACATGAATAAACGCAATTTGATGAGAATGTTACTTATACATAAATTTTCACAATTTTTTTTTGATGAAAATTTGAAGTTTTCAGAAAACAAAGATAACAAATTATTTTATTTAAAATGTTTGGGACTTTTGGTTTTTTGTGTTTGGCGTCCCTAATTTGATTATTTATTATTATAAATTTATTCTCTATGTTTTCAAAATATGGCAATATTTTAATAAAAAAGTTGAGAGAGCTTTTTTTTTTGGTTATTATTTTGTTACTCCATCCGACCTATATGGCCACAATGAAGAAATATTTGGCCAATTAAAAGAAACTATACAGCCATCTCCAATAAGCACGATTTAATGCATATAGCCACCCTACACAACCATTAGTTAGGGCGAGCTATTTAATTAGCAAAAACTAAATTAAACGAGAAGTTATGTCATATAACCGGAAACGCATGCATATAGGAAACGCATGCATATTTTTACAATATTTTGTTTACATTTATTATCAATACTCAAACCGAGGTGGAGGGTATCAAAGATTCGGCACAGCCGAATTTAACACTCTTACTTGTTTTTACATAAAATGATTTGAAAATGGATACAAAAGAAAAATTTGGTCAAATAATTTATTGATCCATAAATGTGTAAAAAATAATAAATAGTAATAAATATTTCAGATATAAAAGAAACACAAAATTTTTCAAATGTGGCAGAGAGAATCTGACAAAATAAAAAGGAATAATAGAAAGCACAACATATAATGGAATATTGGCACCTGCTAAACGAGCCTCATGGGAAGATACTTATAACAACATTCAATGCCAAAACAAACAAAATACAATGAAGGAGTTAAAGGGGTTTTTTTTTGTATTTGGTTTTTGCTTGTTTTCAATTTTTAATCACAGATAGTTGGGAGTGGGTTTCAATTATTCATTGATTAAGACAAGTAAATCAATGGTATATATAGATTTTCAGCTTTAACTTTTTTTTTTCATAAATTTGTTAAAAATAGATAAGTTAAGCCCATTTTCTATCACTACCTAATACCGTTAATATATCATAATGTTTCGTATTTTTAACACTTTTACAGCTTTTACTAAATTAGCCATTCGAGTATATTTTTTCTAAAAAATGCTGGAAAAATTTCTTTAAGCAAATTCATATATAATACAATTTTCAATTTTCAAATTTGAAACATTAAAACAAACTGCATTTACCCAATTTCCATTTTATTATACCTTATGCCACCATGTGGTCAGCACCTTATATTATGAATTAAAATTAATGATAATTACACTACACAAAAGTGAACGTGTTGTTATTATTCAACAAGTAAGGCATTTCGGTGCTTGTCTAAAATCGACAGGAGTGCTAAGATAATACTCAAAACCCTTTTCATTAAAGTAAATTAAATCAAGTAAATTACAATTAATACATAGAACCTTTTTATCTTCATAAATTCTTTTAACATCCTTTTTCAACACTTTTGGAATACAATTAAATCCTTCAAACGAGATCCAAACAACTCTTTTACATCAATTTTACATTACAGTGTCCATGTAAACTACAGGTCGCAAATATGAATATATTTTGATGAAATTTAGTACATAAGCTTTTATACGCCATAGGAGGAACGCTATTGAAATTGGTGAAAACCGGACCATGTTCAGACTTAGCCCCCATACAAATGACCCCTATGAGATCGACTTAAATTGCCATAATATCCAAATTATCATATAGATCTGGGCCAAATTAGGTTTGTGAATGTTTATTACATCCATTTATTCCTATAGGACAATGCTTAGTCTTAGCCCCATTGAAGATTATTCGTGATCTCCACTTAAATCTGTCAAAATGCAAAAATATTGCACAGATTTTTCTCAAATTTGGTTTGTATATGTTTTTGCAAAAATTTATGACCTTACCAAATATAGTCAGGATCGGTCCATTTTTCGGGCCAATATAATAAAAACTGTTCCGTTCTCTTTCCAATTGCAATAGCGTTCCCATGGCCATTAATAAATCAGGATATTGATGTTTTTCCTGTATTTTAAAAGAAAATTTGCACAAAATATTTAAAAAAGAAAATTATAATTGTCTAAACGACAAAATCGTTTATTGTTGGTGTTTTATGGGTAACATTTTTTCTGTCAATAAAAGTGTTTTCAAGTTGTTTTTTGTTGTTTAAAAATTAATGATATATTCTTTTGATTCAACTGAAAATATAATAGTACGGGATTTAAATGTTTATACATTTGTTTAAATATACGTATTCAGGTTTATAGCTTTTTTATAAAAGAAATTCTATATGACAGCTAAAACGAGTCCTTGCAGCGACTAAAATTGAAACTAACAAAAACATTAATAACTTTATTTTTAGAACCATAACCAATTTCTACGATGTTTTCGAAAGTTTACATTCAGAATGTATGGTATGCGCGTTTTATCGGTATATATTTTTTTTAATTTTGACAAAAACACACGGCATAAAAATTTTATTAATATACGATAATTCCCTCTCTTTTTGTACATTCCTAATATTGGGTCAAAGCAGTGTGCGCTGTTTTTTAGGATATTTGCAAGAATGTGTATTATGGTTCAAAATATGTGTGTAAAAAAATATTTTTATGTACAAATTCGTTAGGGGTCTCATATCACCATTCCTGTTATCTTCTATAATAAATACATTAACAACATTGTGCTGATATCTTTTTAGGTTTAATCGACATGTAAGATTTGTTTTAAAGATATCGTTTTCAAAGATGAGGCTTATTAAAAACATACCAACGAGGACAAGGCTTCCTTTAATAAAACAAGTTTAAGGCCGTTTTCCTTACATGGCTTTACAATATGGTTCAACATATTACCTACAGTTATAAAAGACATGGAAGAATGTAAACGAAAAATTTTAAGATATATTCAGAAAAGCTTTGAACCATTAAGTAAACGTTATTTTCTCGTAAATCTATTTATATACTCGTATATTTTACAAATTAAAAATAAATCTAATCGGTCTGTATGTTTGCGACATTATGAGTAGGTTTATAAGTAGCCTTGCAGTTTGATGATTCTGATAACAAATTTGCTAATATTTCAGGGTTATGTTATTGAGATATGTCCATCCTGACGATAAGGACGTTTTACTTCTGAAATTTTTGTTATATATTACGTTTCACTATATTGTTTTATGTTTTTTTTACGAATGCTTATAAAAAAGAAAACGCATAGAATTATTCTGTTTAATTAAGACGGTTATTTTGAAAAATGATGTTCCTCTTATAATACCAAGTTGTATATACTCGTATATGGACTGTTGCTACCACAGCTGCAACAAATAACTTATTGGTAGCGCGATCTTTGGTAAAATTGCGTTACGTCTTATAAAATAGATGAAAACTATTATCGTATATGGTATGCAATGTTATTTATGTTATTTTCACTTATCGAAAATAACTCCTTCTAAGGGAAACGAAAATAAGTGTTATTAATCATAACTGAAAGTAAGGTGTGCTGAAAATTAATATTTAGTTTTCATTGAAATGCTTAAAATTGGTTAGGTGTCTACATATATGGCATAAATAAATAAAAAATTAGATTTAAAATAAATGAAAATTTTTTTAGCTAACGGCTTATTATTTACCTTTACAAGTTTATTTAAAGTGGACACATGAGTGGCACAAATTAAACATTCATTACTCGAGTAGCTTTCTATAGAAACGCGATATTTTGTGTAGTCGAAAAATTATCTAATAAAAGTATTTTAGAGAGAAAAGTTATTGAGAATGGTATCAGGGAAACATACAGCAACTTATGAGAGACGGATAGTATGGAAAGTGCACCAAAAAGGAAAAAAGTGGCGTAGTTCTCGAAAAAAAGTGTACAATGTAATTCATACATGTGTAGAGAATTCCCATATATTGAGATAAAATTCGGAAGCCACAGCCTCGAAAACTATATGAGCGTATCGATGCACCCGTAGTAAGAATGGCGTAAAATTGTCTATTCAAGTTATCACGGCAGATAGCCACTATTGTCAAAACAACTATCTTAAAACGATTAACCTTCACCAAAAACCCATAAATAAACAAGTTAGAAAATTATAGTAGGTCTAGACGACTATACGATACCCTATACCATGGTTTAGAGACCCTATCTCTTCGGTCCAAATAGTTCCAAATAGTGGCATTGTTATTAATTTTTTTGGCTGCAGATATGAAAAAGTTCATATCGGATGCTATATGGGAGCTATCGGATGTGCTAGGTCTAAAAGTGAACCGATCCTAACCATATTTGGTAAAGTCACTTATATTTTGAAAAAATATATACAAACCAAATTTGAGAAAAATCTGTGCAATATTTTTGTTTTTTGATAGATTTAAGTGAAGATCGGGAGGCAGCTCTATATGGGACCTATGACTAAGAATTGTCCTATAGGGATTATTTTTGGACTACTGATTAATGGATATAATAAACACATACAGACCCAATTTGACTGAGATTTATATGATAATTTGGATCTTAGGGCAATTTATGTCGATTTCATAGGGGTCATTTGTATGGGGATTAGGTCTGAACATGGACCGAATTTCATCAATTTGAGCAGCTTTCATCCTATAGCCGATAAAAGTTTGCATACCAAATTTCATCAAAATATATTCATATTTGCGACCTGTAGTTGGATTACAAGGTTTTCATGGACACACAGAAAGACAGACGGACAGACGGACATCGCTAAATCGACTCAGAAAGTGATTCTGAAAGTGAAAGTGAAAGTGATTCTGAGTCGATCGGTATAATAAAAGACGGGTCTAGGTCAAATATTTTTGGTAGTTACAAACAGCAGCATAAAAACATTATACCCAAACCACATAGTGGTATAAGGTATGAAAAGCATTGATTTCTAGGTTTAGTTAAAATATGGTTAAACATGCGGGTGCTAACATTATGATTTGTGATGCATTTTCTTGGAATGGCAAGTTTCAGTACTTGGACATTTTAAAAAATCATTTAGATCCATATGCCTTCAATTGCATGGGAATTAAGTTGAAATTTATGCAGGATAATAACCCCAAACACTCCTTCAAATTACTAAAAAATTAGTTTTGGGCGGAGAAGATCAACGTTTTGGCCAGCCCAAAACTCTGACTTAATTCCAATAGAAAAGCTGTGGAATGAAGTCAAGGTTGAAATCACAAAAGAAAATATTAAAAACATGGATCAACTTTGGTCTGCTACACAGAAAACTTGCTATTCCATACCCAAAACAAAATGCCAAAAACTCGTAGAGGTAATAGACCGCAGGTATGAATCTGGTATCAAAAACAAAGGCTTCAGCACTAAATATTATTGATTCATATGTTTGTATGTTCCAAAATAGTAAAAATGGAGTTTTGAAACGATAAATAAGAAATTATAATAAATACTGGTCAAAAGGAAAAGCAACTAATTTTAAATTTAAATGGTATTAGAATTTTAAGTTTCGGTAATAATATCAATGTGGTAGCCGAACCCAACATTGGTTATAATATTGACTTTAATACACTCTTACTTGTTTTTCTTATTCTACTATTTTTAATTCAAAATTAGATTTAAGTTTATTTTTAAATACATATACAATACTCTTTAGCTATATTAGACCCGGCAGCAATAGCATATTAACTTTTGTTTTGTTCAATTTTATTAGAGTTTTACTCGTATACCCACTTTAAAGTAAATGCATAGTGCTTTAAAAATTTTCTGTTATTTAAGGTAATACATTACAATCCAATATGAAAAGATTACTGAATACCCCTTCCAATCTTGTTTCATGAACGACAATTTTATAACGCAATAAATTCAGAACTTCTTGTTGTAGTGTTGTAATTTTTATCAAACTTGTTGCACTCTTTCTAGTAATTTTTATAATTGTTTAAAAAATGTTTACTTAAATTTCAGTTGTAATCATTTTGTTTGTTTTTTTATTGAAATATTTTTAAAATTTAGGTACTAATTCCATATACATACATACTTTGTAAGTAAATTAATATTTATAATTAGATAACTTCATCATTTTGTTTCACATTTACTGATGATGATGATTTCTTAAGTAAATGTGATGTTGTGTTTACAAGAAGTAGCTGTGGAATTAGTGATTCTTTAATCTTCAAGCACACGACGTTTTACATTTCTCTTATTCTCACCCTCGGCACTTTTTATTTTCTTTTTCATATGTTTGGGTATGACGCGCAATACTTCCGAATCTATTTGTACGGGCATAGAGTTTTGTCTCATTGCGAGCCATCTCTTTTTGTTTTCTTCAATTTTATTGGCGCGTATGATCGCCGCAGTCAGTTTGGCTGAAATAAAATAAAGAAACATAAACAAACATATTAAATACAATACGAAAAAAAAACGATAAAATTCAGTCAGAATTAAAAACAATAAATGACATGTGTATAATTAAGAAGATCCATTCATTCATATATCCATTCACCAATGGCGAAAAAAGTCGGAAGAAAAACAAAGAAAACAATTTTTTTTGCCGACCACACCACTGTGCAGGGGGTATTCATATATCAGTTTGTTATTCCATTTATGACGCATCGAAAAATGAATTTGCGACCCCTTAAAGTATATATGTATATTCTTGATCCTTATAACAACTCGTGTCTATATAGTGATGTCCGTCTGTCTGTTGAAATAACGGCCATGCACGAAATGAACCATTTACCTGGGCAAAGTTATGATAATATCATTTGATAATATCGCAAAGATATATTAATATATAGAAAACACACTGACTTTTTAGAATTTTTTTAGGTAGTGCTTCCATATAAAATGTGGAAGCACTTCCTAAAAAAATTCTAAAAAGTAAGTGTGTTTTCTATATTTTAGTGGTTGAAATTAATTGTTTTACAACAACATTCACAGTTACAAAAAAAAAAAAAGCCAAAATGATGCAAATATATTAACCATACCAACACAACTACGATCAGATTGCTATGTTAGTCGACACAACGCTAAGTGACGATATAGGTCAGTGGGTTGCGAGCTAGATTTAAAAACGGTGGGTCATGGGCCATTTCCACAGAAACCCAAGATGAAACCTATGTCAAAGGATTTAAAAGATAAGTTGGTAAAAAAATCGTGCAAATGGGATTATATACATATAAAGATTTATCCAAAAATATAATATTTCATTACCTGGAGCAAGAACTTTTTGAACTTTATAAAAAAAGAAGCTCAAATGAAAGTTGGAAGAAGCTATGTGGTAGTAAAAGTAAGACAACAGTTCAAGATGATGCTCATATCGCAATTCAACCGTAGCGGTTTGAAAAGTTCTTATACAAAGAAAAAGCCACTATTACATGCTGCAAATATAAAAAATCGGGTGGACTTTGCTAAAAAATATGTCAATCATTTCCGAATCGCATTATTTGGTCAGACGAGTCCAAATTTGAGCTTAAAAATATAAAACGTCGTCAACGAGTGTGTTGTGAACTTTCACAGAGACTAAAAGCTAAAAATATTACCCATATGGTGAAACATGGTGGCGGAAGTCTCATGGAGTGAGAGTCAAAAACAAGTAAGAAAATTATAGTCGGTCTAGACCGACTATACGATACCATATACCATGCGTTTAGAGACCCTATCTCTTAGGCCCAACTAACTGGATATAGAAAATAAGCATAAACTAAATTTGAGTGGGATTTTTATTATTTTTTTGGCTGCAGATATGAAAAAGTTCATTCGGATGCTATATCTATATGGGGACTAGGTTCAAAAATGGACCGATCCTGATCATGTTTGGTAAAGTCTCTTGTATTTTGCAAAAATATATACAAACAAAATTTGAGAAGAATGAGTGCAATATTTTTGTTTTTTGATAGATTTAAGTAAAGATCGGGAAGCAGCTCTGTACGGGGCCTATGACTAAGAGATGACCCATAGGGATCATTTTTGGACTACTCATTAATGGATGTAATAAATGGATGTCTAACGCATACAAAGCCAATTTGAGTAAGATCTATATGACAATTTGGATCTTATGGCAATTTATGTCGATTTCATAGGGGTTATTTGTATGGGGGCTAGGTCTGAACATAGACCTATTCTCACCAATTTCAATAGCGTTCATCCTGTGGCCGATAAAAGCTTAAATACCAAATTTCATCAAAATATATCCAAATTTGCGACCTGCAGTTTGATTACAAGTTTTACATGGACACACAGACGGACGGACGGACGGACATCGTTAAATCGAATCAGATAGTGATTCTGATTCGATCGGTATAATTAAAGATGGGTCTAGGTCAAATATTTTTGGTAGTTACAAACAGCAGCACAAAGTCATTATACCCAAACCACATAGTGGTATAGGGTATAATGACTGGCAAGCACTACGTTCGTATGTTGCAAGAAAATCTTAACAGTAGTGCTGAAGAAATGGGTTTGGGGGACTTTATATTTCGACAAGACAATGACCCCAAACACACGATTAAGTTCGCAAAACATTTTTTTAATGAAAATAACATCGAATGGTTAGCGATTCCAAAACATATTTTTAGAATTTGACTTCAAGTATGCCTAAATGACTTAGAAAGGTCATAATTGACAGGGGTGGTACAACAAATATTAATTTTTAGCATATTTTAGCTGTTCTATAAAGATAAATTAAATTTATACTTTATTTTGTCTAACCATAACATAATAACATAATTTTCAATTTCAATTATATATTCTTCCTTTATTTACATATTTTAACAAATTTGATATTCACATATGAGATCTTATCTTTACATATAGATATTGCAACAAATAATATATAGGATCTAAGGATATTAAATAGTTTTTATTTTATTTTTTAATGATTTTTAAAGGAAAATGGGAGGAAAAAACCTTTAGGAGGTTTATTAGAAATAATAGACCTCTATAAGCATATAATTTTCAATTTGGTGATTTCTTTTTAATTTTACGTTAATTCTCTACATTCTCTTATCAGTGGGTAAGAGGAATTTTCAATTTTGGCGAAGTAATTGTTATTAATCCTTGTTTTGAAATCGATAATTTTTTCATAACCTGTTTCTTCATGAAGAAGATTTGTAGGATACCTCCAAGGCTTTTTATTTATCATTTCAAGACATTTGTTTTGTATAATTTGTAAGAGTTTTAGGTGGCAGTTGGCAGCGTCACTCCAAATAGGACACGCGTATGTTAATATTGGCCTTATAACACTTTTGAAGAGTAGATTTTTGTTTTTGGGGTTTAGAAATGACCTTCTATTTAGTAGTGGCCATAATGCTTTAAATGAATTTATAGCTTTTTGGCACGTAGCCATAATATGTTTAAAAGTAAACTTTTTGTCCAAGACAACTCCGAGATATTTGACATGATTAAGTACATTTATGGTATTAATTCCAATGGCGTCTTGGCAGTCTTTTGGGAGATTTGTTAAATGGAAAAATTATTGCTTGGGTCTTGTTTGGATTAATTTTGATTTTCCATTTGTGAAAATATTTACTGCATTTTACAAGTCCCTTTTCCATTTTCTTCAGGAGTGCACTTGTAAGTTTGTTTGAAGAAATTAACGCAGTATGATCTGCGTAGTACGCAACTTTCATATATTTCGGGACTTCGAAATCGGATGTATATATTGAGTAAAGCAATGGCGACAAGACTGATCCTTGAGGTAACCCTGTGGTAATGGTTTTTGGAGATGATGTTTCATTATTAATCGCAACTTTAAAGTTTCTGCCGTGAATGAAATCTGAAATAAGTTTGCATAAATATTTTGGTATATTTGCATCAAGAAGTTTAAATACTAGGCCATTATGCCAAACGGTGTCAAACGCTTTTTCAATATCTAACAATATTACACCCGTTGAACGTTTATTGTTTTTATTGGTGATTATTTGATTTTTAATTCTGTTTATTTGGTGAGTAGTGCTATGTCCTTTTTTTAATCCAAATTGTTCTTTAGCAACAATAGAATTGGTCGTTAAAAATTCACTAAGACGAGAATGTAGAATTTTTTCAAATATTTTACCAAAGTTACTTAACAGACTGATAGGTCTGTAGCTGTTTGGGTTATTTTTAGGCTTGCTAGGTTTGTTAATAGCTATAACCTTAGCATTTTTGAAATGGTTTGGAAAATAGTTGAGTTTGATGCAGCTGTTAAATATTATAACCAGTAATTTTAGAGCTTTGAGTGGAAGTTTCTTTAAGAGCAAATTCGGAACATTGTCAAAACCAGGGGATTTTGAGGGTTTTATTGAAGAGGCAATATTCATTACTTCTTCAAGAGATGTATAAGTAGCTGATTCAGGACTAGGATTTTCCTTCTTAAAGTTATTTACTGTTGAATTTATTAATGTATCCGCTGAATGGTTGCAGTTCGAAGTGAGGTTATTTGCTTGGACAAATGTATTTGCCAGGACTTCAGCCTTGTCCTTATCAGATGTTATTTTTGTATTTCCCACTTTAAAGTGAGAGATTTGATTTTTTCCTTTTCCTCGTAAGTTCCTGCTTATTTTCCAAAATGATTTCTCACCTGATTTTAAATTGGATAATAATTGACACCATTTCTTATTGCGTTCCGAAT
Source organism: Cordilura impudica (assembly GCA_963682025.1). Classification (NCBI taxonomy): domain Eukaryota; kingdom Metazoa; phylum Arthropoda; class Insecta; order Diptera; family Scathophagidae; genus Cordilura; species Cordilura impudica. Next base: position 76,728 of record CAVMKG010000193.1, on the reverse strand, counting down.
TAATTCTTTTATCAATCATGTTACTTAGAAACTTAGTACATTGATTATAAAAAGTTTGCTCGGCTATATTTGAAGATCGTTGGCTTTTTCTTTTAAAGCTTCTTCTTAGTTTTATATATTTCACATACTTTCTGGCAATGTGTAATTATTTTGTTGAGTTATTTTAGACACATCCCTTGCTTCGAAAACTACATTTATAAATTTTTGGATTTCCTGATGAATTACTGCCTTGTTATTGTATACATATATCGGAATATAACGTGATTTTATTGTCTAAAAATTCATATAAATGTTCCAGTTGGTTGCACTATAATCATAATAATTGAGGTCAACCTGCAAGGCCATTGATCTTTTAAGTGTACATATAATGTACATAAATGTTACAGTTGGTTGCACTATAATCATAATAATTGAGGTCAACCTGCAAGGCCATTGAACCTTTAAGTGTACATATAATGGGGCGATGGTCTGATGGTATTTCGTAATCCATTGTTTTTACGTCTATATTTAAAGCGGAGTTGCTTAAAATAATATCGACTGTGGATGCTTCGCGATTGTGTTGATGGGGGAAAAGGGTTGGGCTATTAGGAGAGTGTATGAAAAAATTGCTTGATTGCTGTAGATTGTTCAGTGCGATTCCTGCCGTATTATTTGAACGGCAATTCCAAGAACAATGTTTGGCATTTAGGTCACCAAAAACTATCACCCCTGTTCTTGAAACCACTATCACAAAAAAAAACTGGTAAATGAAAAAATTCTTAAATCTACGAGTTTTTTGCTGTTCTCTAATTTCAATAAGAATATTTTTTCTCGTTTTAATTCACATAGAAAAGGCTTTGTGAAATCAAAACAAATGCCCTTTTTTTCTACTAAGCAGGTCTTAAGAGATAAAAAAACTAATTGATATTTAAACTCTAACATGTTTTTTATTGAACCTTGTCATTATTTTAAAAAATTAGGCATTAATTTTATGAAAAAAACGATTTTAAAAAATGTCTACATATCTCGCTGATTTAAAAAAAAACTCGTAATCAGTAGTCAATGTTAATAAAACACACTTTTGGAGATGGTGTTGTTCTATAACTATAATAAAAACTTTTTATTTGCAAAATCTATTTTCCTTTATAATTTTTTCAATTATAACATAGATTCTTTATGTACTAATTATTACGAATAAAGGAATTTAAAATAATATTTCACTCAAATCACATATTTTTATTTTTTTTTGCATATGACTGCCACAACTTTGTTTATGTTCGAAACAATAGTGATGCCAGTCAAATCCAATTTATTTGAATTTCGAATCTTCTTTGGTGATGCCTAACTTATTTCAAAAAGAGAAGTCATTTTTAATTGAATGAAATTGACGAATAAAAACAATTAAATGAACAAGTAAATTGTTATTTTAAAAGAAAATATTTTTTTTTTACTTTCTTTATAATCTTAAGGAAAAACATGCAAAAATTACTTAAGGTTTTTTTTGAAAGTGACTAAAGAACCATATGGCACCTCGGTTTCTAGATAACATATGGTTCTGAAGCTAAACCATATGTTTCATGTAATTTGATAATAAAAAATATGATTTCGAAAAATACTTCGAAAATATAAAATTTGTGTTTTCAAGAAACCCAAAATTTCAATTTCATGTTATTTCAAATTCATTCTTATTCAAATAACAACGTTTCAAGAACAGGGCTGTATATATTCTTTGGTGGAAGGTGTTAGGTTCAAGATATCAGCACAGAAGTTATGGGTATATCTTGAATATAACGAATATAACGAAGATACAATAATAGGTCTATTATTTATAATAACTTCATTTGAGATGTTTTCGATTGATGAGGTGTTTGATATAAAGAAGTTTTTATGAGCGACAGATTTATGAATTACTCCTCCTCCTCTTGCATCTGTTCCGTCACTTCTATATAAATAATAATTTTTAAAATAGGGTCTATGATTTTCTGAAAAAAATGTTTCATTCAAAGACGCTATTTTAATATTTTCTTGTTCAATTAGTATCTCAAATTGTTTTAATTTAGAAAAGTTTGAAATGCCATTAGCATTCAAGTGAAGCATTTTGAATTGGTTTAAATTACTAGCATAATCCATGGGCGTATTTTACCATTAACATTACAACTTTGATTTGTTGTACTTTTGAAGTGCACCTATGCAAATCATCCATAGCTGTAGTGAAAATATCAAAAAGCTCATCAATGCTGGTTAGCATATGTAGCTTTGCTGTTACAATTTGTGTTGTTGTTACTTAAATTTGGGAAATCAACCTTTGATTGAAATGAAAAATTTTGGAAGTTACTCTTGTTCTAGTTTCCAAATAGAGAGAACGTAACGGACAGTTGATGTCGTTTGCAGAGTGATCAGTTCTCTCTTTTCCATGTTTTTTGCAATTACCCTGAAGGAAACCTGGGGGCAAGTGTCTCCAAGTCACCAGTTTTGTCAACTATTTTGGAGACTTCTTGGCGACATTGTCAACAAAGTGTCTACATGTTTTATTTGCTTTGATTAGAAAAAAAAAATGTATACACAACAAATAAGAGTTCTAATTCGCCGCCAAAGCGCTATTATTCGTCGGCGGCATAACTGTTTTTATTAATCTAGTATTTTTTCAATTCCACTATAAGTATGCAGTACATTAATCTTTATAAATTTAAAAAGTACATACAAAATACCATTTTTCATATTTTGTATATCTTTTGTTTATTAAAAATTAAGAGCTGATGAGTTCGGCGCCAGCAATATTAAGAGAATGTCAGCGGCTAAACTAAACCTCAAAAATTAAAGCTTTGTAATAAAGCCATGCTTCTTCTTAATGTTTTTATTAGTGTGTTAAAAATAAAAGCGGCTGCAAGAAAAATTGTTTGTAAAAAATATTTAAAATAATTTAATAAAAACTTCATTTAAAGGTAAATAAACGTGTTTTTAAAACAATTGAAGCATTATACGTACATTCATTATGAGTAAGAGAAATTATAAACGTCAAGTGAAAAAACAATCAATTTTGTATAAAAGTAGAAAAAATGAAAATGAAATTAATTTAAGTGCAAGAGTAAATTGTGAAAGTTTTGTGGAACCTGCAGAAGATTTTTTGGAATCAGTGATAGATTTGCCAAACGCCAAATTGGGTTTGCGTGAAAATATAAGAAATTGGTCTTTTGAAACAGCACCTTCCAGAAAGTGTTTAGAAAAGCTTCTTGTAATATTACAGGAGGAAGGTCTAGATGTTCCTCTGTCAGCTGCAGCTCTGTTAGGTAAAAGCCAAGCAATTTCAATTAGAAAAGTTTTTCCAGGAAATTATTGCCACATAGGAATTGAAGCCACATAGGAATTGACCACACATTCAGACCCATACGTAAGTCTTTGACTTTATTGTGAAATTAATACACGTATAAAATTTTATTTTTTCTTTATGTTCTATAGATAAGACAAATAAAATCTCTATTTGCTGGTAATGCTGAACGTAATCTGCATCAAGTATTTGGCCAAAATATAATTATGAATTTTAATGTTGATGGGTCTTTTGCGTGATTTCGCCAACGTTTTTAACGCTTTAATAGGTAAAAATCTTGAAATTAGAGTTCTCAAAATTTTTAATATTTTTTGTTTCTATTTCCAGACGTAATATCAACTTTTAGTGAAGCCGCCGATAAAACGCTTAGAGGAGCATTGCAGCGCCAAAAAAAAAAAAATATTTCAAACAAATGGGTCGAAGCAATTCAAAAAAAAAAAAAATGAAAACATGGATTCATCGAGCAAAGAAAATTAATATTTTTTTAAAATACCTATTTATAATTTAATTTAATTAAAATTTTTTTTAAAATACTATTTAAAAGGCTGAAATGTACCTTATATATAATTATTACTTTTTTAAAATACCTATTTCTGATGAAAATTTAATTTAATTTTTTTTTTAAGTACTATTTAAAAGGCTGAAATGTACCTGTTATGAATTCCTTAATTTTTTTAATAAAATATCAAATGTTAACAAAAGTTTAATTAATGTCGGGGGGTATAATACATCACTAGTACTAGTGACTGTGTCAACAGAGGGTCAGTACAGATTCACTACTGACATTTACATCAGAAAAGTACCAAAAGTGTAGATTAGAATTACTAAAATGCACTAGTGAATCTCTGGTGACAATGTCTACATATGGTCCCAAAAGAACTACCTACTCAATAGTACCAGTGTCAGTAGTAGATTTCCAATGACACGCACATGTTAAATGTCTATAGTAAAAACACATTGTCGGGGGTATAATAAGTCACTAGTACTGGTGACAGTGTCAATAGTGAATCAGTACTGATTCACTAGTGACATTTCCTACAAGGTAAAGCATGTAAAAACAGCTGGTCTTTTTTCATTTGTGTTAAACGTACACACACTTGTATGATGTTGTTCTGCACATATCATACACGCAGCACTTCGATGGCAATGTTCACCGCCATGGCCATACATTAAGCAGTTCCAGCATTGAGTTGGTCTGCTCCTGGATTTCGATTTGTATTTTTTCCAAGAAATTATAATATTGGAAATTGTTGGTACATGTTTAAAGGCAGTTGGATTATAATTTTTACGAACAAATTGAACTTTATAAACTGCATTATTGTTTGAACTGAATTTATTTATTTTGTTTTTATTTATTTATTTATTTATTAAATGTGGATATCACATACAACAAGATATAAATCTTTTTAATTACAGTATGTGATCTTATAATGATATAATCAATTTGTGATAGTAGTTACAACACTTTTAAGAAACAAGAAAAATATAAAAATAAAAATAATTTTAAATCACAAAAGTATAAAAATATAAGTAAAAAACAAGTAAGAAAATTATAGTCGGTCTAGACCGACTATACGATACCCTATACCATGCGTTTAGAAACCCTATCTCTTAGGCCCAACTAACTGGACATAGAAAATAAGCAAAAACCAAATTTGAGTGGGATTTTTATTAATTTTTTTGGTTGCAGATATGAAAAAGTTCATATCGGATGCTATATCTATATAGGGACTAGGTCCAAAAATGGACCGATCCTTATCATGTTTGGTAAAGTCTCTTGTATTTTGCAAAAATATATACAAACAAAATTTGAGAAGAATCAGTGCAATATTTTTGTTTTTTAATAGATTTAAGTGAAAATCGGGAAGCAGCTCTATATGGGGCCAAAGGGATCATTTTTGGACTACTCATTAATGGATGTAAAGAACGCATATAAACCCAATTTGAGTAAGATCTATACGAAAATTTGGATCTTATGACAATTTATGTCGATTTCATAGGGGTAATTTGTATGGGGGCTAGGTCTTAACATGGACCGATTCTCACCAATTTCAATAGCGTTCATCCCATGGCCGATAAAAGCTTATATACCAAATTTCATCAAAATATATTAATATTTGCGACCTGCAGTTTGATTACAAGGTTTACATGGACACACAGACGGACGGACGGACGGACATTGTTAAATCAACTCAGAAAGTGATTCTGATTCGATCGGTATAATTAAAGATGGGTCTAGGTCAAATATTTTTGGTTGTTACCAACAGCAGCACAAAGTCATTATACCCAAACCACATAGTGGTATAGGGTATAATTAATACATAATGGGAGAGTATAGAATATATAATATAATCACAAATGAAACAATAATTAAGAAAGTTGAAAATTAGAGACCAAATCATTTTTTTATACCCTATACCACTATGTGGTTTGGGTATAATGACTTTGTGCTGCTGTTTGTAACAACCAAAAATATTTGACCTACACCCATCTTTAATTATACCGATCGAATCAGAATCACTATCTGATTCGATTTAACGATGTCCGTCCGTCCGTCCGTCCGTCCGTCTGTGTGTCCATGTAAAGCTTGTAATCAAACTGCAGGTCGCAAATATGAATATATTTTGATGAAATTTGGTATTTAATCTTTTATCGGCCATGGGATGAACGCTGTTGAAATTGGTGAGAATCGGTCCATGTTCAGACCTAGCCCCCATACAAGTGACCCCTATGAAATCGACTTAAATTGCCATAAGATACAAATTATCATATAAATCTTATTCAAATTGGGTTTGTATGTGTTTATTACATCCATTAATCAGTAGTCCAAAAATTATCTCTATGGGACAACTCTTAGTCATAGGCCCCATATAGAGCTGCTTCCCGATCTTCACTTAAATCTATCAAAAAACTAAAATATTGCACTGATTCTTCTCAAATTTTGTTTGTATATATTTTTGCAAAATACAAGAGACCTTACCAAACATGGTCAGGATCAGTCCATTTTTGGGCCTAGTCCCCATATAGATATAGCATCCGATATGAACTTTTTCATATCTGCAGCCGAAAAAATTAATAAAAATCCCACTCAAATTTGGTTTATGCTTATTTTCTATATCCAGTTAGTTGGGTCTGAGAGATAGGGTCTCTGAACGCATGGTATAGGGTATCATATAGTCGGTCTAGACCGACTATAATTTTCTTACTTGTTAAACAATTCATTTTTAAATTGTAAAGCATTGTCTGTTATTTGTAAATTGTTGGGTAACGAGTTCCACAGACATATGGTATTTATAAAAAATTGCAAACTAGATATTAATGTTCGATATCGTAATTGTATAAGATTATTTCCTCTATTGGATCGTGCAAATTGAAGGCGTTCAAATAAATAAGATGGTTCTTTGGTGTATATTACTTTGTGAAGTAGAATTAATGATCTTATTTTTATTAAGGCCACGAGGTCAACTCCGTACAGAGACTTAGAATATAGAGAAGTTCCATCATATCTCTTTATACCATACACATAACGTAGGATCGCATTGTAAGCTACTAATAATCTCCTTTTACTTTCTGAATCACAAAAAGCAAATATCTCACAACCATATAGTAACTTCGGCATAATGAAAGTTTTCACGAGAAGCACACGAATGTTTAAAGGTGTAAGATGTTTTATAGGGTACAACGTTCTTAATTACAAATATTTTTCCAGATGCAGAATTAATCTGATTGTTCCGCGTGAGCGATTTATTAAAAATGATTCCCAGATTCCTAGCAGATTCCACAATTTCAATATTATGATTACCTAATGATAATGGAATATCTATAGGGATGGTTTGATTTCTTTGAGTTATAACTAAACATTTTGATTCTTTTGGATTTAAGTAAAGTCCATTTGAAGAAGCCCATTCAAATATTATATTGAGATCCTCATTAAGCTTTTCAGTGCATTCACGAATTAATCCTTTTTTACAGCTAATATAAATTTGGACATCATCCGCATTTATATGGATATTGCTGTGTGAAAGTTGACTGCGTAAATCATTAATGTATAATGTGAATAATAGTGGGCCAAGAATAGAACCTTGCGGCACTCCTTTAGATACATGTAGTGCAGTGGAAATTGTGTCACCCAAAGATACAGATTGGAAACGATTAGTAAGATAAGAAGCTAGCAGCGATGCAGCAGTTGAAGTAAAGTTGAATTTATTTGATAGTTTATTGCAAAGAATTCCATGATTAACAGAATCGAATGCTTTAGAGTGATCCAAAAGCACCAGAAACGTAACACATCCATTGTCAAGATTTTGTCTGATGTCTTCAGATACATTAATGAGCGCTGTAACGCAGCTATGCTTTGGCCTAAAGCCTGATTGATTTTTAGCTAAGAGATGGTGATTAGTTAAATATTTACTCATTTGCTCATATACCAGTCGTTCAAATACTTTAGATAAGTACGGCAATATTGAAATAGGGCGAAATTCAGTTCCAGTTTTCTTGACAGGAATGATCCTTGCATGTTTCCAACAATTTGGAAAGTGACTTGTGGTAATAATGGTGTTAAAAATGTGGGTGATGTAAACTAAAACCTTAGGTAGAAGAAGTTTTAAGAATTTTGGGTGTATCTGGTCAAACCCTACTGCATTGGACTTCACGGATAACCAACTTAACAATACATCAATAGGCAAGACACATGAAAATTCAAATTGATGCAATGGTGGAAGTTGCCTGGATTCATTTATTAGATTAATTCTTGGATTTTGATCCAATAGCACAGTTGAGGGTATATTGATAAATGATGCATTTAATTCATTTGCATCAACATTACAAATAGTAGGTTTTTTATTTCCGATTCCAATTTCCTTAATCGTTTGCCATTTCTTGTTAGAGTCAACAGCCGTTCGAAATCGGGTAGCGTAATAGTTTGATTTTGCTTCTCTTATGCTCTTATTAACATTCGGACGAGCTATACGGTATTCTTCATGTAGTTCAGAGGTTCTAAATCTTTTCCATCGTGTGTAAAGCACATCACGATCATTAATTTGGCTTTTGATAGTAGAATTAAACCAACAATTTTTGGTTTTATCACCTCTGTAAATACGCAAGGGAACAGTAATATCAAGGCGCCGCAGTATATGGCTATTAAAAAATTGTAATTGTTCCTCAGCAGATACCATGTTGTATATAAAATTCTAGTTAGTGGTGTTAAATTGTTCTTCCAATAAACTATAGTTAATGTTCCCAAAATCACGAAAACTAATGGAACTTTCTGTTGTCATTAATTTGAAATCATATGACATAAAAATTAAGTCGTGTTTTGAAAAACATGGCGCAGTAAGTTGATCGTACAGTAATAAATTTGAAACATTACCCAATATAAAAATATCTGTTAGTGTACTACTAGTATTCGTGAAGTGAGTAGGGTGCTCAGTGTTTGCTATATGTAAGCCGATGGATATCAATTGACTCTATAAATTTGAATTCATTAGAATATTACAGTTCAAATCACTTGCAATAATCACATCATTGTATTGAATAGCCAGAATTTCCAAATCGCGCAAAAAAAGGTTATAATGTGATTCACGATCTGGTCGATAAATGCAACCTAGCAACATTTTTTTTTTCACCACCAATAATTTCAACAAATAAATATTCAATTGCTGCGTTATCTTCCGATCTTTTTACTTCCTTATAATGTATATGGTTTTTGATGTAGATCGCAACCCCACCAGCATAACCCTTTCTATCATTTCTAAGTACTTTGTACCCATTGGCCGTAACAAAACTATCTGGTAAATCCCTATCGAACCATGATTCCGATACACAAATAATATCCACCTTAGATTCCTCAAACAAGTAACGAAATTCATCAATTTTGGGAAGTAAACTTTGGGCATTAATATGGCATATATTAAGACCATTGCGTTGCTTAGTAAGAATTTTAATCAGATTTTAGTTAATGACATAATCAATATTTAAAACAGAGCAGACAACGCTATTACAATAAAGAAAATAGACAACATTTATATTTAAAGTTGATTAGATTATGAGTGAAATTAGAGAAATAAGATATAAGATAGAAAATTTAATGTGGCACATAAACATAATATTTGGTTGCAGTATAAAAAAGGATGAAAGGATAAGCATATGACCTCATGGTTTCATCAGTTTCGAAATTCGTTTTGTATATTTTCATTAGTAGATGGAAAAAGTTTATTAAGTTCGCTTAAGTCTTCAATTCGTATCGGTTCATCAGATGAATTTATTTTTATATAAACTAGTCCACGTAGAGAAAAAGCTGATGCTAAACGCGAACTTTTACGTAAATCAATCGCTGCATGTAAAATTTTAAAATTAGTTGAAGTTAAATTTTCATTTAAGTATACTTTTTTTTTATAATGTTCCTGCGAGGTAAACCCAATGTGTTGAAGGTACAATTGACTTCGATGGGTTTTCCTAAAATAGGCTAATGATTTTAATATGAAATTCTTGTCATAGGGCGAACAAAGTTTAACAGGAATAACAGCATCAGGAGAGTATACTTCTTTATTATTTCTGTTCTGAAGGCGGAAAATAGATTTGTAAGCAGGCGTAGAAATATTAAGAACATTACAAATACAATCAAAAATTTCGTTTAAATTTTCATTTTTTGTAAATGGTATACTATTTACACGCAAATCACATGACACTGATAAATTTTCTTGACGAGTAATTTGTGATTTTAGGGTATTAATTTCAGTTTTAAGCAATTTGATTTCAGTGCATTGTGTTTCTAAATACGTAACCCACTCGTTTACAGTGTGAATATCACTCATGATATCACACATACGTTTGTCCATTTCATTTAAGAGTCTGTTTTCGACAATATTTATTTTTTCGTTCATATGTTTTTCAAATCTCTTGTTCATAAACTCCATCAAACGAGTAGGGGAAAGAGACAAGCACGCACTCTTTGCTTCATTTTTGAGCATTTGATCTTAAATTATTTTCCATTGTTTTTATTGTTGGTATTACAAATATTATTTCACTTGTTTATAATTTTGTGAAGAGTTGTTTAAAGTATAGTTGTTTTTTCTTCTTTTTGGCTTGCTTTTTATTATTTGTTTGGTTTTGTATTTTTGGTGGTTTTTTTTTGCGTTATTTATATCAGTGTTGCCATTTTAGCATTTTAGTTGCTAGATTTAGCAACTTTTTTTGTCGCTTAGCATCCAAAATTTATGAAAAGATGCTAGATGCTAACTTAGCATCTTTTATTAATAAAAAGTTGCTTTTAGCATCTTTTTTTTTAATTTTTTTTTCATTATTTTTGAATATATAATTTTAATTTTTATATTGATATGTTTTAATTTCTCAAAGTGTAATACGAGAAATTTGTGAACTTCTCTTTTTTACCACTCTGCTCGTTTCTTTCAACAAATATAACAAAACATTTTGAAATAGAAGAATGTAAACAAGTACAACAGTTTTTAATGAATTAAAAAGTCGATTGCCAAAAAATAAATTTGAATTAAAAAAAATGCCAAAATTTTCAATACAAAACACATTAAACCGGGAAAAAAACGATAACCAATATATTAGAAGAGCTTAAATTTAGATCATCTGAAACAGAAAAAATTCAAATCCAATGGAGTTATATCACAGAACAATATTGGGATACAACACTGAATACAATCTCTTTATGGATTGAAGTTAACAAAAATTCTATTGGCGAAAATCCATTTAAAGAGTTATCAATATTTGTATTTTTCTTTATTAGTTTTGAACGGAGTTCAACGTTCATTTAGTTTAATAGCTTTAGTTAATAAAAGCAAACTTTGCAACAGAATAAAATCCGAGTTGTTATGTTCTGTAATACGTATAAAAGAAGGTTTGAAATTGAAAAATGGGTGCTGTTACACTAACAATATTCTGAACGATGTCGTTGATAAAAGTCGATCGTTAGTAAAATTTTAGAGCCAATAAGAACTTGAAGATGAAGACATCAGAGAAATATTAGTTTCCATAAAACAATTATTGTAACTAGCAAATTCCAGCCCTCGAAATTCGAGCGCAAATTCTAGGAAATTTTATTTTTTCATTAAATAGAGACCCTAAAAATATGCTAATCAATTATAGCCAATTCACATATCAACACAAAAAACAAACTCACTTTTATCAGAAACACATTAACAAATTTAATAAACACACACATAGCATTGTATAATTTTATGTTTGTGTTAGTAGCAACTTTAAATGCAATTTACCCAAAATAAAGGAAAAAATTAAAAAAACTGTAAATCTGCAAATCGGCCAAAAAGAAATACCTTTCAAATAATATACGTTTGGTCAAAATCGGGATAAAACGGTAGAACAACACATCAGTCACAAGAAATCGCTTAGCCTCTTATATTATAGATATACTCGTATCATTTGATAATGAAAATTTTGTTATATATGAAATTAAAGTTAAAAATATTTAATTTAAAATTAAAAAAACTCAGTTTTATGTTTAAAAAAATCACAGATGAAATTCAAAATAATCTTATATATTAAAAGAATTTATGAATAAACTTTGCATTCGAGATTTTTTTCAATATTTTTCTTCTCTCAAACCTCTATAACTACAGTTCTAATTAACGTAGGCTGTTGACATAGGTCTAAGAACACTGAGTGGATCAAGCTCCTTCTTGGGTTTGAGGAAAGTTATGCGTGGAGAATCAACTTTACTTTTACTGTACGTTAACTTATCTTGGCATATTTTGGCATTACTGTACGTTAACTTCTCTTGGCAAATTCGTTGGGTTTGAGGAAAGTTATGCGTGGAGAATCAACTTTACTTTTACTGTACGTTAACTTCTCTTGGCATATTTTGGCATTACTGTACGTTAACTTCTCTTGGCAAATTTTAGTATTAAATTATAAAAATTAATATAATATAATATAATGCTGCGGAGCAGCAGGGGTCCTCTAGTTTTATTTAAAATGTTAAAAATATAAATCGAAACTTATGTTGTATATTCATTTTTCCTCTTAAAAACCAAAGAATTAATTAATAAGTACTTAATTTTTCAATCAAAAGGTAATGAATATTAAAAAAAAAATTTTTGCATCTTTTATTTTGACTCTAGTACGTTTAAGCATCTTTTTTGTTGCAATTTAGCATCTTTTCAATTTCAAATTATGGCAACACTGATTTATATTTATGTTTATTTTCAAAGATTTTACTTTTAAACACAAGAAGCTTTTAGTATTGTTTTAAGCTGTTTTTTAAATTATTTTTCTATTTTAATTATAGTTTTTTATAGTTTTTTATCAAGAATTTAATTCCTAATATTTTAGTGTATATTTGGTATTATTTAAACACAATGATTATTTTAAATATGCAATATAGCAGAGCTCATTTAAAACACGACCGGATGTTATACGATGTGACGATTTCAGTTACGGAAGAAGGGGATAGGTTGTAGTTTTTTAACTCCTTGGAGATTTCCTCAGAGCTTATGCGGGGTAAACCGTGTAAAAAGGTAGTGTATAGCCTATTTTCTTTGGAGCCATAAGAATGAAACTCCATCTTATTCTCTTTAAGTATTTGTTTGTAGCATTCGTACATTTTATTACTTGGAGCAAAAATTTTGGTACCAACTGAAGTACGTTTGAAAATACAATCCTTAGAAGCGTTAGCTTCTACAACAATGGGTGGAGGTTTCTGTTCCTTAACATCGTTAATATTTGATACGGGAGTTACGTCCATATCATTGAGGCCAGCAAGCAGGCTAAATCGGTTGCTTGAAGTTGACGCAATGTTCGGGTTAACAAAACCCGGAGGAAGTTTTGTCATCTTCTTGTTCACAAGCTTAGATGAAGATTTGGCCCCTCGGGCCATCGCTAAATTTTTATTCCTGTTTAAGCTGGATTGTCTACCACGTGAGTTCAAATGAGATCAAGAATAGGCAATTGCAAAAACAAAAATATACACTTGTTTTTAATTTTAAATAGTTGTACTCTAAGCGCTTTAATTTTTTACACAACCGTTCGTAAAGAGAGTTAGATTCGAACTGAATAACATAATTTTAATTTTATATATTTTTTACTAAAATATGAAGAAAAATATTTTTGTTTTTTATTACTTTTGTGGTATTTATGATTAAATAAATGAATTTACCAGTTTTTTTTTGACATTAAATAATAATGAACGATTTTTTCGCAAAAATAAAAAAAACGATGTTTTTATACTATATTTTGTCCGACTCCGTTTAATCTATAAATAGATTAATAGATTTGAGCATTGCCATCAGAAGAAAATCTATTTAAATGACGTGAAGAATTATTACAACCATTTTTATTGCTGTAAAATATATACATACATATGTATTGTATAACATAGTTTACATTTGTTTATCTTCAGTAATGTTCACCAAGCAAATTATATGTCGGTGGAGTTGTGTGCCGTTGTTGGTTCGATTCTTCGTGGCTTCAATTTTAGTTACTATACGATTTGTATACCCTCCACACCAGTGTGTAGATGGTATATATAAGCTTGTCATTCCGTTTGTAATAATTAGAAAAAAATCTGCACCCCGTTAAATATCACGAATCCTTATAGCAAGAGGAGTTGATATAGCGTATGTCTGTCTGTCCTTCTGTGAAAATCATTTGTTGTTAAAAAAATGGGAAAAAATGGAAAAGAAAAAACGCTTCCTGATTACCTGGTGATTTATGTGTAGGAATAGTGTATAAAATTGCAAGAAAATCGGTCAAGTAGATTTTGAGTTATGATGCTCACGGACTTCGAACATGTTATTTGCGAAAAATCGATTTAAAGTTTTTTTAAAAAATGACTTATATACCGTATGAGACCGGTTGTTTGAAACGCTATATGTTCGTTAGTTTTGCTCCAAACCGCTTGAGCGACTGTTCATCATCACTTTTATTTAGTTATTAATTTAAATATTTGGGAAAATTATTTATTTTTGGAATACTATTTCTTTGGAAATCAACGTATTTAAATGCTGTTGGGAATTATACCTTTAGTGAACATGTTATAAATTTCTACTTACTAAATTGTCTTTATTTTATTTATCCAAATAATTAATTAAATAGAGTGTTCTATTGCATGTACTATTTAATTTAACTCTTTATCAAAAATACCGGCAAACATTTCCTTTAAATTTTCCGTTTCCCTTATTTGAAAAGGGGAAACATTATTTTCATATATTTTTTTTTCATGAAATTTCTAATGAATTATGTGCATATTTTCTTGTAATTTTAATTCTTAGTTTGTTTGATCAAAGTCACACAGTTACTTATTTTGATTATATTTCTCCTTCGGTTGTAAACTCGATTGAACCTTCCACGAAATACGTGCAGATAAATAGCCCAAAATGTCGTCCTAGCATTTGACATATAAAATAATGAAAATTGATTTAGGTCACTCTTTCCAAAGTTTGGGAAAGTAGCTGGTAACCACAGTCTGACAACGATAAGCAACTGTCACTAGATGACAATTTAACTCAGAGCCCATAATACCGGGGATAATAAAGATGTATATACATATATATATATATGTAATATATATATAAAATAAATTGAATAGGTTTCGAATCAAAATAAAAATGACCTTGACGGTAATGGGAAAATTGACTGAAGTCAATTCTTCTCTAGGTTGGCATGTAACTGACATCGGAAAAAGGACAATAATAAAGTTGCAACAATGGAAATGAATATAAAATGATACGAAAATGGGAATAATAATACAATGAAAAAGTGCTCACACCTTAATGGCAAAATAATTGGAACAATATTAAACAAGAAAAGGTAAAATGATGACCAAAGGTGATGAAGATAATAAGATGTAGTGCGGTGCAAAACTAATAAGGATTAGTTTGAATACTTGAATTGAGAATAAGAGGAAAATTGACCGACAATTTTTTTATGATTTTTTATATAGTTTTGAAGGAAAACAAGTAAGCTATGCCGAATCTTTGATACCCTCCACCTAGGTTTTACGTTTACATTAATATCTGGACTTCTTGCACTATTTGTAACAAATGTAAATAAAATATTTGAAAATATAAACAATTTGATAATCTTAATACTAATTAACAACCAAAAATACTCTGAATTTCAGCATTTTATAGAGGTGTCTACATATTTTATGTAATATATTGGCACAATGATGTCCGATTTATCCCATTTTAAATACTAACCTGACCCAGATTATTACAAACAATATTATTCGAAGCTTAACCAGGTAAATGGTTTATTTTGTATTTTTTTTTTATTTTAGTAAATCCTATAAAGCCTAGAAATAAGAATAAAAATGATGTACAAAATTTTTGTATAGCTTCTATAATTTTTGATCGAAAACCGGGTTTGATTGAGTTTTATATACATCACTATTTGTCTTTAATTGTTTCGATATTTATTTCTGCAATAAATTTTTTTTCGTAAAACATTTTATAAAATGTTCATTTAGTGCTGAAGCTGTTAAGATGGCTGCAAATTCATCTCGCAATATAAATATGCATTTTTTTACAATCCTCTTTAATTTTCCAAAAATATTAGTTCATGGCACATTTATGAGTCCGAATAGACAAACTCTCAACTCTCACTTGTTTTTATTGCATTTAATCTATCTTTGTGTCTTTAAATTCAAATTCAAGTGGTATTAGAATTTAAAGGCTAAATATCGGCAATCGTAATAAAATGATAACTCTACTCATTATTGGATGAATATTGAATTTAACACACTTGTTTTGCTTATGTTTAATTTTTATAGTTGCTCGAAAAAATAAAAACGAAATCGTTTATTTCTACTTAAAAAAATAACAATCATAAAACAAGACATTGTCCCTAGAACAAAGCGATAATCAGTTTTTTTCAGATCTTATTATATCAGTCTCTCATTGCGTATATATATTCCTCACCCCTATAATAATTCGAGTCGATAAAGCGATGTCCGCCTGTCTGTTGAAATCACACGCATTCACAAAATAAAACATTTACCTGGCAAAACTTAGCATATTATTGTTTGTCATTATTTGGAGTAAGTTGCTGTTGAAAATGGGGTAATTCTAGTAATCTAAAAAAATGCTAAAAATTCAGTGTGTTTGCTGTAATAATTTAGTAATGTGTATATCAGATTGGTTAATTTTTAAATATTTTGTTTATATTTATGATAAATAGTGCAATAAGTCCAGATATTATTGTAAATGTAAAACCCAGGTGGAGGGTATTAAAGATTCGGCATAGTCTAACTTAACGCTCTTACTTGTTTTACCCTCATCTCTCCTAAAAAAAAGTAAACTTGCATATTGCATACTTTACCGGGTACTCGCTACTGCACATCATGCTTTAAAGTCAGAGTTTAATGTCATTATAAACTTTAGTTCAAATGTAGTAATTCCTGGTCGGAATAGATGTACTTCTCTACTATAATGTAAAATCCTTGTCAAAATAAGACTTCATCTAGATCATTAGTTGTAGTTATTTTTCTACATTGTGGTAATCACATTTAGTCAAATGCATCGTAACTTTACATGTACTTATTAATGTTAAAGTATAATATAACAATGATCAAGTAGAGTATTGAAATCAGAGAGCAATCTTATATTACCCATTGTTATATCAAATTCATCTCGTACATTTAAAAAAACAGAAAATGTTTGTTTCTGAAATACATTTGAAAATTTCTGAAATACATTTGATAATTTCTGAAATATACTTGATGTTTTTGAAACATATTTGCTAATTTCTGAACTAAGAAAGTCATTGATAATTTCTGAAATACACTTGATGTTTTCGGAAACACATTTGTAAATTTCTGAAGTAAATTGATACATTCTGAAATTCAATTGATCATTTCTAAAAATCAGTTGATGCTTTCTGAAATAAAATTGGAACAAGTAAGAAAATTATAGTCGGTCTAGACCGACTATACGATACCCTATACCATGCGTTTAGAGACCCTATCTATTAGGCCAAACTAACTGGACATAGAAAATAAGATAAACCAAATTTGAGTGGGATTTTTATTAATTTTTTTTGGCTGCAGATATGAAAAAGTTCATATCGGATGCTGTATCTATATGGGCACTAGGCCTAAAATTGGACCGATCCTGATCATGTTTGGTAAAGTCTCTTGTATTTTGCAAAAATATATGCAAACAAAATTTGAAAAGAATCAGTGCAATATTTTTGTTTTTTGATAGATTTAAGTGCAGATCGGGAAGCAGCTCTACGTGGAGCCTATGAGTAAGGGCTGTCCCATAGGGATAATTTTTGGACTACTCATTAATGGATGTAATAAACGCATACAAACCCAATTTGAGGAAGATCTCTATGATAATTTGGATCTTATGGCAATTTATGTCGATTTCACAGAGGTCATATGTACGGGGGCTAGGTCTGAACATGGACCGATTTTTACCAGTTTCCATAGCGTTCATCCTATGGCCGATAAAAGCTTATATACCAAATTTCATCCAAATATACTCATATTTGCGACATGCAGTTTAATTACAAGGTATACATGTACACACAGACGGACGGACGGACATCGTTAAATCGAATCAGATAGTGATTCTGATTCGATCGGTATAATAAAAGATGGGTCTAGGTCAAATATTTTTGGTAGTTACAAACAGCAGCACAAAGTAATTATACCCAAACCACATAGTGGTATAGGGTATAAAAAGTGAAGATCATTACCTGTGGTTATTATTCTACATTATGGTAAGTAATCGTATTTAGCCAAAAACATTATTAGTTTGCATATTCTTTATTATAATTCATAAATTTATAAACACAGTTCAGTAAAAATTGATACTTCTTTATGTTAAAGTAAAATATAAAATTCATTCAATGAATAATTATAACCATGCAAATTTTCTAGAACAACCAATGTATGTATTATCAATCAATTCACATCGTAAATGTCGGCAAATATGCAGTTAAAACAAGTAAGAGTGTTAAATTCGGCTGTGCCGAATCTTTGATACCCTCCACCTCGGTTTGAGTATTGATAATAAATGTAAAAAAAATATTGGAAAAAGTAAACAATTTGTTAAACTTAATACCAAATTATTTCAGCAAATTCTTTGGGTTGGTTTTCGTCTTTTCTATTATTTCGGATTTATTTCGGTGTTTGCTTTTTGGCATTGTGGTTGCTGATCGGCATGCATTTAGGTTATATACCTATATGCATGCGTTTCCGGTTATATGACATAACTTCCCGTTTAATTTAGTTTTTGATAATTAAATAGCTCGCCCTAACCTCCATTGCAAAGGTAATGGTTGTGTAGGGTGGCTACATGCATTAAATCGTGCTAATTGGAGATGGCTGTATAGTTTCTTTTAACTGGCCAAATATTTCTTCATTGCGGCCATATAGGTCGGATGGAGTAACAATATAATAATCAAAAAAAAGCTCTCTCAACTTTTTTATTAAAATATTGCCATATTTGGAAAACATAGAGAATAAATTTATAATAATAATAAATAATCAAATTAGGGATGCCAAACGGAAAAAACCAAATGTCCCAAACATTTTAAATAAAATAATTTTTTATCTTTATTTTCTGAAAAACTTCAAATTTTCATCCAAAAAAAAATTGTGAAAAATAATATATAAATATCATTCTCATCAAATTGCGTTTATTTATGTAACAATTGTTGTGTTCGCAATTCTTAAATATAACTTGAGATTTTCTAAAATTCATTGAATTTAAATCAATGTTTTCTGTAGTCCGATTCCGTAAATTTCAACGATCCGACAATCGCAATATATATAGACAGCTATTGTTGTGTGCACTAAGGATTAAGTGATTCACTAATTACAGACATCTTAACGACAGTCGACATCTCTATTTTTCTATTTATTTAAATTGTAAACGAGTGGCATCTCTGTCAAAATAAGCGAAAAACACAAAGGATAGAAAAAAACAAATTACTTCGTGTTTGACAGGATGATTTTATCTTTATGTTTAATATCTTTATTTTTTTACTAATATTTCTGTTTATTTATTTGAAAATTAAATAATGAATTGAATACGCTATTTAATTTTTTTATTTATATAAAAAAGTTTTTTAATAAAAGCAAAATATTTTCACTATTTTATGATTTTTATTTATGTATGACGACATTTCAACCCAAAAATTTAAGTTTTTATCGATTGAATAAACAACACAAAAATGGTTGTCGTTTAGATAACAACAACAGCTGACTTTATCAATAGCGAATATCGTTTAAAATTTTACTGATAATTTTGCTTTTCTTTTTTAACGATTCGACAATCGTTAAAAGAAGTTACTGAAAAGCTATTAATTTCTCCTGAATGCCAATATTTTTTTTAATGTAAACATTTTTTAAATGTAAACATATTTGGTGTTTGTTTTGGAATTTCAATTTGTGTTTAACGAATAAAATTTATATGTATGTTAAAGATGCAATTGATGTCTTCTAAATTTAAAATTATTATTTCCGACGTTTTGATATGATTTTCTGAAATTCAGTTAATATTTTCTAATTTATAATTGGAAATTTTAATTCCAGTTTTTAGAATTGATATTTTCTAAAATTTGAATGGAAAATTTAAAAAGTGCAATTTTGTATTTATGTGAATAATAATGCTTTAGTAATTATAAACAATTTTTAAAAATTAGATGTAATCGCAATCAGATATTTTGTAGGTAAAGCAGAATAATAATTCTATATAACTATGTAGAACAGTTTTGAAAGCAAAAAACTCATTGATGAACTCGGTAACTCTATTTTGTAAAGACAACAAAAAGTTAATATGCCAAACTTATGTTCATATTTGTAAAAGAATAATGAAAAAACGTAAGAAATAAAAGACCAGCCCATGTATACTCTTAACATTGTGCTGTATGATATCTATTTGAAAATATTGACATTCATGTTAAAATAGAAATAACTATTGCAAAGCTTATTAGAACAAAAATTGTGGCGCCATCTACTGTGGCATAGTCACGCTGAGCAAAATGAAGTGACACTCTGTTAATGCAAAAGTAATGTATTTTCCCCACAACAAAATATTGCAGAAATTTATGTAAATAAAATAATATACCGATTTATTTCTAAGATGTAGTTATTATGGATATACATATATAGAATATATGTATATTATTTGTATTATTTAATATGTATATGTATGTATATGTAAATATTACACACAAAAAATAACAATATCAAACGTTATTTTTGAGTTTTTCTCTTTAAATAAATTAATTTACATTGTTTTTTTTTTTATTGACAACTAGGTATTTTAGCATTATTTGCTTTAGATGCTGGTGAATTTTTACTCCCTTTATATTAACACGTAGTGTCTGCTTGTCGAAAAAATTTTGGATCGATTTTAACCCCTTTCCCGTGACCCAATCGATCTGAAAGTTTGCAGGCAGGCTTGTGGCAAAGACAGAAAAGATCTAATAAATTTTTTTAGTGATATCAAAACAATGGAAATGGAAACAATGGAAACAATGAAAATTTTTCTACCAGAGTTGATAAAAAAATGTACAAAGGGTTAGTTTTTATTATATTATTACCACAATGACCACCAAAACAACAAGTCCAGCTATGACAACAATACATTTAAAATAACAACAAGAACTATATAGAAACATCATACTTTTCATTTTTTTTTATTTTTCAGAGATTTCCCTGGACCTGTTCCACTGATTTTAATGATTTTTGAAATAGAAATCTTCCCATGAATTTGGTGAATCATTCTCACTAAAAATAATCACTGTAGCTGCACTATTCAGGGCGTGATCGTGACAAGAACAACATAGAAAATTATATTTTTTCAAGACTTTTTTAAGTTCTTCATTCTAATCTCGGGCCCTGTTCGTTCACTTGGCTTGGAGTAGATAAAAACGAATTTTGAGCTGATTTTTAATTCATTTATTATTACAGCTAAAATCTGCAATTATATAATATTATTCAATTACTTATAATAAAGAAATTTATTTGTACTATACATATACATACACTTGTGTTTGTTTACTACACTTTACCAAGAGTTGAACAAGTTATAGTTAAATGTATAATTGAGTTGATAATTAACAAGTGTCTGTATCCAAGAATATTCCGAATAAAAAGAAGGAAAATGGCGTAAATTGCTAATGTCATCAATTAATATAAACGTGTTACACAGTTGTCTGTAGAAAGACAACTACACAACTACAATAGATTTTACGTAGTGTGTCAGAGATGCCACACTCCGTAACATAGCCCCCTCCTTAAACTTCGTAGCACAAACCGGAGTTTTAGTTTTCAAGTCAAGTCTAGCGAGTTTCACCACAGGGCGAGTGAACAGACCATGTTGCGTTCTCACTACAGCGCTTCGAACCATTTCGTCCTTCCCTCTATGCACTTCAACCACGACACCCTTAGACCACTCATTTCTCTTAGCATTTTCGTCGGCTATTATAACAATATCGCCAGCAGCTATTTGTTGCACTGACGTATCATGCCATTTAGTACGTCTGGTCAAGCAGGGTAAGTATTCACGTAGCCAACGCTTCCAAAACTGATTTGCTATCATATTCGATATTCGAAAATTGTTGCTCAATACTGAACCACTGGTCTGAGGTTCTGCACGCTCACGTATTCCACTAGAGGACCCTATCAAAAAATGATTGGGTGTTAGCGCCTCCTCATTAACGGATTCCAACGGAACATAAGTTAAAGGCCTCGAATTCAGAATGTTTTCTACATCAGCTAATGCGGCTCTAAGTTGTTCCTCACGTAAACCTCTATTAGGCAAGATATCCATTAACACGGACTTAACAGATCTAATCATCCGTTCCCAAGCACCCCCCATGTGAGGAGATGCTGGAGGTATGAATTCCCACTCTATAGTTGGGTATTTGCGTTCGATTTCGCCGGTGGAAATGTTTTCCACCTCTTCTACAAGCACCCGACTGGTTCCTCTAAAATTTGTTGCGTTGTCGGACAAAATTTTACGCGGTGAACCTCGACGGCATATGAACTGCTTTAGAACCAATAGAAAGGAAGCCGTTGACAGTGATGGTGCAATTTCCAGATGAACAGCTCGTACAGTCATACATGTAAATATGACGCCCCAACGTTTTTCCTTTCGGCGGCCGACAGCAATATCTAGTGGGCCGAAATAGTCGACGCCTGTGTAATAAAACGGTCTTGTAAAACTGGAGAGTCTCTCTGCCGGCAAGTCACCCATAATTGGAGCCCTTGGGGTTGCTCGTTTTATTTTACAATATTGGCAAGCTTTGGCAGCAGCACGCACGGCAACTCGTAAACCAAATATCCAGAAGCGCTGTCGAATTTCGTTAACAATAATTTCATTATGTTAGTGATGGTATTTACGATGAAAATAGTTGATTATTAAGTTCGTAGTAACATGATTACGAGGTAAAATGATGGGCCTCTTAACGCTGATAGGCACTCCAGCAACTGCGTCAATTCTACCTTTGATTCGAAGCAGTCCAAATTGGTCCAAGTATGTGGTTAATTTTTGTGAATTAGTCTTTTTATCTAAATGATTATTATTACATTTATAAATAAAAAATTCTGCAGTTTCCACTCCTGCATATTTAATAAAAGGTTTCAATAATGCAGATGCCTTTTCATAGCTCAATAGTTTACAAAGTTTTTCCCATGTACTGAAGCGTGTAGGATCAGCTGAGACTAATGAGAGCCTTTGAATTGGTTTTTTCGTAGATATGTGATATAGTACCTCGCTGGCATTTTTTGGAAAACTAAAATTGGAAGTAGGCCACTCTTCTTCGCCGTAGCCCAGAAACGGTGGTCCATGAAACCAGCGGCTTTTATTACTTAAATCGGGAATACCTTTCCATTTAGTAGCGTCATCTGCGACATTTTGTAAGGCAGGAACCCATCTCCATTCCGAGACATCTGAGTCTTCCAAAATTTCCCCGATTCGAACTGCAATAAATTGCTGAAATTTTCTTGCATCTGAGTTGATCCAGAATAAAACATCCTTAGAATCTGAGCAGAATACTTTGCGGCTTATATTTAGCGACGTCTCTTTACAACAGAAATTAGAGAGCCTAAGACCTAGTATAGCAGCCATTAACTCCATTCTTGGTACCGATATAGGCTTTAGTGGTGCTACTCGAGTTTTCGAGGCAACGAGAGAGCACTTTATATCTTTGCCACTTTATATCTTTGCCACTGCTGCATACGCTTCTATGCTGGCATCTGTAAATATGTGGAGTTGCACGTTATTCGACATATTTGCTAACCGATAGCATCTTGGAACACGGACTGTAGAAATTTGTTTCAAAACGTTAGTCCATCGACACCATTTATCGTGCTCAGCTGCTCGTATTTTTTCGTCCCACTTTATTTTAGACCGCCATATATCCTGCAAAAGAATTTTGGCGCATACTACGAAGTTGCCTAGGAGACCAAGCCGGTCAAAAATAGTCATAACTACACGTAGTACCGCCCGTTTTGTTGGGTACACAGATTCATCAAAAACGGTAGCATTAAACTTTTCAAAAACGTTAATTCGTCGTTTGTGGCATCCCACCACATACCTAAGACCTTTTCAAATCTGCCATCGGGATCTTGAAATATCTTTCCGGGACTTATGTCAATTTGCACTAAGGTGTTTGATATGCTTTTCGAGTTAGAAAGCCAGTTGCGCATCTCAAACCCACCATCTTGATGTATGTCACGAACTACTTTGGCCAATTCAATCATTTCTTCTTCGGTGTCTGCACTTTGTAGCCAGTCATCGACAAAGGTATTATTCCTAATAGCTTTTACAGCATTGTCATGCACTCCAATAAACCTTTCCGCATTTTTGTTTTTGACGTAATTTGCTAACGACGGGGAGCAAGTGGCCCCGAACGTCATGACCGTCATGCATAAACTTTAATTGGCTTAGATGAAAATTGCTGAAAACGTTGATCCTGCTTTCTGACACGGATCTGATGGAACATTTCACGTATGTCTCCGCAAACGGCGAATGGCCTTTCTCTAAAGCGGACTAGTACACCTACTAAAGACTTAAGCATGTCAGGGCCTTTTAATAGCACAGAGTTGAGTGAAATCTTATCTACAGGAGCCGCTGCATCCCAAACTATACGAGTTTTATTTTTGTTTTTGTTCTCCACTGTAAATATGGGGAGATACCATGATTGGTTGTCATTGCAGATTTCACTTGGCTTTAGATTTCGAACATAACCTTTTTTTCGTAATCTCGTATTTTTTGAATGAGAAATATTTTAAGCTTTTCGTCACGTTGCATTTTTGTTTCTAGGCAAATTAGACGTCTTTTTGCCATTGCAAATGAATTCGGCAAAGATATTTTCTCATGTTTCCACAATAATCCTGTTTCCCAGCGTTTTTCTTTATTTAAATATTTGGTGGTACTCTCCATAATTGCCTTGGCCCGCTCATCATCTTTTGAATGCAATATAGTTTGATATAATTTAGTACCTACGGAGTCCAAAGAAAAGTAATTTTTTAACATGTCATCCAAACCTGTATAGTTTGAGTTACATGAACATATATGCAGCACCTGTTGTTTTGAATATTCGCCAGATTGTTGACGCCCATGTATGCCCCATCCTATTCGGCATCTTGTAGCGATTAAACCGTCAGTAGAGTTTTCTCTGATTTCGAGAGGAACACATAGTTTTGCATTATTTTGCGTTATACGGAATAATTGGCAAATCTTTTAGGTATTCACACTCATTTATTTGCGACCTTGTTAGTGTTTGCATAGGCAAATCAAGTTTTGTAATAGTACGCACATTAGTCAATAAAAATTTAGAACTTTGACTACGATCAGAAATAAATAAAGAAATTGTTTTCGATTGATCTTCCTTTTGCGTTATTTCGCCTGTCCATTGTAAACACAATTCTCCAATTGGGCCATCCAATCCTAGTTGTTCAGCTATATCGTTTTCAATTAATGAGCACGATGCCCCTCCATCAATCAGTGCGTAAGTATTAAGAGTGTAACCATTACCAGAAAGAGTTACAGGAATGTATTTAAAAAGTACCTTTTCTTGTGCATGAAACAAAATAGCTCGATTATTGTTATTATTATATTGTTGTTGTTGTTGTTGTTGCCATACAGTACGTTTATGCAATAGTGAGTTGTGAGGCATTTTGCAATTGTCAACACCACATTGACGTTTTAGTTTACATCTTTTTATGTGATGTTTTTTAAAGCAACGCAAACACAAACTATTCGATCGAACAAATTTCCATCTGTCATTTACACTCAATGCTAAAATTTCGGGACACTCAAATAGTCGGTGATTGTTGCCACATTTAACGCATGAGGCAGGCTGAGCGTTTAATTTGTTTTCATTAGCAACGTCATGTATTAATATGCGTTCCCTTTTTACATTTTTGGATTCACCCACGTATGGTGAAAATGGTGTAACCTGCGATGCACAAGTGGCTAAATTGAATAACCAAGTATCGAAACAAACAATGTCTACTCTACGTAGCGCCATTCGATTTTTACCCCAGTCTAATTTCAAATCAGCTGGCAATTATTCTACCAACTCATTCAAAAGCATTGGGTCATTTAAATAGTCTTCGAGACCCATTGCCTGCATAGTGGTTCTGTAGTTCTGTACTGCCAGTGCAAAATTTATTAAGGTATCAAGTTTTTCTTTCCGTACGGGTGGCTCATTTTTTAAATTTCTTTGTAAGACTTGGTGTACGATTTCTGGTCGCCCATATAGCATCCTCAGCGTTTCAATCGCAAGATTCACAGTGCTAGGCATCATCAATTTTCCTCTCACTGCCTCAAGTGCTGAACCCTTTAAATACTTTTGTAGCCTTATTAAATTTTCTTGATCAGTGAATCCACATCTTTCAGTTGACTATATATAATTGGTTATAAATATAGGCCAATCTTCTGCCTTTCCAGAAAAGGTTGGCAAGTCCTTGCTGATAGCATGTCTGGCTGCTATATGTGAAGTAGATAAAGTTATATCAGCTGAAGTATTAGGCAAATTAGAAAGGTTGACTGGGGTTTGCATGCGATTATTATATGAAAAATTTAAGTTGTTATTTTGTGGTGGAAAAATTTGATTATTTAAATGCGGAGCGAAATTAGAATTTATATTGGACTGCGAGGAATCAATATTGTTTGGGGGAAAAGCACGATGTAATGAAGAATTGGATGGCACATGGCGGTAATTTGTTGTTTTGGTAGGAGGCAAAGAGGCTGCCCCAAAAATAGGATTAGCATTATAAAAAATATTGTTCGCTGTTAAACCCCTAGAATTAGCATAAGTAGCATTTGCCGTTTTGCCAGAATTTGCGGTGCTTGGAACATTTACACCGAGGTTCTGACCCACTGACTGCCGACGACCGTTAGTATTTCCCAAATCAAATTTATTTGTAAAAGGAATGGGTAGTTGATCACACATAATAGAACTCGAAGCCGTTGGAAGGAAAAGGTTTCGCCGTTGTACATTCTGCTGGGATTCGGTGTTGTTGGCCACTGCCGTCATCGTTAGGTTCGACATTAGTGAGTTGATCACATTTGTGTTTGAACTCGTGGTGCTTGCAGATATAGGGATAGCAGATGAAGTACTGTACAGCAGGCTGTACCCTGTGACATTCTGATCTTTGTCAGTAGACTTGCTTCTGGAACTTGTGGTTATGCGTGAGCGTTTTGTAGTTGCCTCTTTACGCACGAGGCCTGAGCGTGTGGTTGAAGGAGCTATTTTCATTGATACTTTACTTACCCTAGCTGGCTTCTGAGAATCTGACGCTTTTGCTCTTTTTGTGACGAGGTCTCTTTGTCCAACAATGACATCGGTTGCAAGATTTGCAACGGTTGCTGCGGTCACGGGTGGAGGCGATTTTATTGCCTCTATTGATGGTGCGGCGAGTGCTGCTGGCTTTGCGGGCGTGTCTGTTGAAGTGTTGAGCTGACATGATGATACTCGTTTGAGGTTATGTAAAGCTGTCGGCACTTGGTCAGTATTGCAGAATTGTTACACGTTGTACACTTATACGAATCCAATAAATATTTTAAACAAGTATTTTAGAATTGTTCGTTCACTTGGCTTGGAGTAGATAAAAACGAATTTTGAGCTGATTTTTAATTCATTTATTATTACAGCTAAAATCTGCAATTATATAATATTATTCAATTACTTATAATAAAGAAATTTATTTGTACTATACATATACATACACTTGTGTTTGTTTACTACACTTTACCAAGAGTTGAACAAGTTATAGTTAAATGTATAATTGAGTTGATAATTAACAAGTGTCTGTATCCAAGAATATTCCGAATAAAAAGAAGGAAAATGGCGTAAATTGCTAATGTCATCAATTAATATAAACGTGTTACACAGTTGTCTGTAGAAAGACAACTACACAACTACAATAGATTTTACGTAGTGTGTCAGAGATGCCACACTCCGTAACAGGCCCTAATCTACCGATTTGGACGATTTTAAAAAGCAAACTTTTCAGGATGTTAATGAATCATTTTTTATGCCAGTGAGCACCCTAGCTGCCCGATTGATGCCGCCATTGTGATTTCCACAGACTGACAGACGGACAGACGGACATCGCTATATCAACTCCGGTTGTTATAAGGATCACATATATATATATTTTATGGGGTCCAAAATTTTTTTGTAATTATTACAAACGGAATGACAAACTTATATATACCCTCTGCACACTGGAGTGGAGGGTATAATGAGTGAAATTTTTTTTTTTAATTATTGTGAAAGAATTTTAATGATAAAACTAAAATTAACATTGAAACAAAACTTGAAAATTCATAACATACCAAATTAATTAAAAATTAAATTTAAAATTAGGAATTAAAATTTAAAATTAAATTTAGAAGATAGATTTAAAATTTTAAATAAAAGTTAAGAGCAAAATTAAAATTAAAACTTATAAGTTTTTAATAAAATTTATGATATTTAATTTAAAAAAAATTTAAAAAAATGGGGAGTTTTAATTATTATAAAAAATTAAATTTTAATTGGAAATTTTAAATATATAATCAAATTCCTGTAACTATATAAAAGAATGGTCAAATAGTTATTGATCACTCTTTTTCTTTAAAATGGAGGTGTAGTTTGTTTGACTAGTGACTATTGCCATGTTACAGACATGCAATAGTATTCCTATGCAATCCAACGCATTTGTCGACACTGCAGCTCTCTAATCGTGAGAAAATTCGATATAAGCATTTTCCACCATTAGTTTCAGTTTTAATGTGCGTGAATGTATGTGCGAGTGTTTTGTATAATTATAGAGTAGATCGACAATACAACATATCATAAGAATTCAAAGGGTTTTATCTTTAAAAGTTATAACGTTCATGGTTCACAGCTGTTGATTTGAATTACATAAAATAATAAATTGGTATTTGCACGCATAATTAAAACAAAACAACAACAAAATTCTATATAAAAAAAGTTTCTATAAAAAAAAAACACGAAAGTATACCAAAAACGGAAGGGAACCCAGAGCTATGTGTATGGCAACGTTCCCATCACACCACACCACGTTACCACTTTGAATTGAATAAACAAATCCGAGTATTATACGGAAAATATTACATTTATTTCATTGATTGACTTATATGCAGAGTGCAATTGTTAGCTGAGGAGAGCAACAACAAAAAAAAAAAAATACTGCAAATTTATTATTTTTTTATTCAAATGAATACCGAATCTCGTGATTTAGGTAAATTTACAAATATGAAAGAA
Organism: Cordilura impudica; assembly: GCA_963682025.1. Classification (NCBI taxonomy): domain Eukaryota; kingdom Metazoa; phylum Arthropoda; class Insecta; order Diptera; family Scathophagidae; genus Cordilura; species Cordilura impudica. The sequence goes on along the minus strand of CAVMKG010000193.1, from coordinate 47,696 downwards.
TTTATTTTAAAATACAAAAAAATAAGCTTTTATTAAATAAGAAGAGAGTATGATTGCCTAATTAGCTTGGATAAAAATCAAATATATATTAATTGAAACTTGACTAAATGCTTTTTCTTCCTATTTTAAATAAATTAAATTTTACTATGTAAATATGGAAATATATATGTATGTATGTATGCATATACACAACTCTGAAATATACATAAATACCTACGTATATATATAATAAAATTTAATTTAATAAATTTATTTTTGTATTGTCTCATCCTTAGCTGAAATTGATATTGTTTTTGTGTTCGTTATGTTATCCCGAAATTTTGTAATAATGAAGTACTCAGTTATTAATAAAATTTAAAGAACGATTTGTAGATTTTAATGAAAATTAATCATATTTTCTTATATTTTTCTTTAGATGTAACCAGTTTTTCTTTTAAGAACTCTATAATTAAAAATTTTATAATTTGTCACATTTTGATGAATTCAGAATATTTGTATTGCAGAAAAATTTCAGATTAGGAAGTTTAACCTTTAAATATTTTCCTCACTGAATACGTCCAAAGGATAATCTTCAATATTTGCCAGATCCTACTGTTTTTCCTATAAAATCGCCGCAAATCTAACAAAGGTCAAGAAAAGTTAATAAAAAATTATTTCCCGTAGACTCGATAAAAATAATTATTGAGGTATGGCAAACCTTGCTGTAAAATAATAGGGACATATATTTTTTTAACTCTCATGTAACTGTTAGTGACACATTCAATTATTTTGCGAGTAACTTGTGAATCGGATTTTATCAATTGATTTTTATTTTATATTTAAGTAAAATGCTTTAAAAATAATTTAAATATTCACAATGCTTTTTTAATTATAGGTAACTTTTTTAAAAAAAATTACAAAAAATACCATTTTAAAACAGGTACTTTTTAAAAAAAGGAACTTTTTTAAGAAAAAGTAATTTTTAATAGGCAAATTTTTTAATAAAAGGTACTTTTTTAAGAAAAGGTACTTTTATCTTCAATAAATTGAAAAACATTGTTTTAGTCTCAAAATCATTGAGGGGAAATTTCAAATTAATAATCAAATATCAAAAAGCATCAATTGTATATTCAAAATGCTTTTATCATACATTAGCAAAAGTTAAACCATGGCTGTAAATTAAAAAAAAATCACATAAGTATTGCCAGCAGTGTCCTAACCGAGCCTACCAAATATCTAAATCTTAAATGTTGGAAAAGTGAAAAAAGTGTGTACAGTCTGCAATTACTACTGGTAATATGAATACATTAAAGTATATTTTAAGCGAATACTGGTATAGGTTACTTTCGTCATAGGCTGCGTTTCGTCTTATAGCGTTTCTAACACTGCATTTTATGTTTACAGTTTCATTTCACTCAATTGCAATTCTAGTTTTTTTTAAATTTTTATTTTTTTTTAAATTATTTTCTCCTCTCAATTATAATAACTATAATAAGGAATTTTAACGGTAACAAACTAACGTTGACTTGTCGTCATGGTCAGTTCAAATCGGAAACAACTTTTTTTTTGAAAATGGGTAAACAAATCTTCCTGGATGTTCTTGAACTTTGGTTAAAGTATTATAAGGAAGGAAAATTATTGCGTGATATTAGTTTAATGATTAAAGTAAGCCACAATACTGTAAAATACAGAATTCACAAGCATAAAAAGTTTCCAAATTTACAAAATCGTCCAAATCTGGAAGGCCACAGAGACTAAATGGGACTGAAATACTATTCATTAAACAAAAATCCAACTTAAAGTGCTGTTAGAATAGCAAAGAAAATTTCAGAATACTCAGGTGTCAACGTTAGCGCCAGCACAACACATAGAGTACTACATGCCAATGGACTATATGTCTAAAAGAAAAATTAATCAACATATCTTCGGAATTTGGCTAAAAAGTATCAAAATTATAGTAATACGATCTGGAACAATGTGGTCTTTAGCGACGAGAGAAAAATCCAGTTGAAATTCAGAATTTTATCAGCAAAATGTAATATCGACAGTAAAGCACGGTGGTGATTCGGTGTAGGTAACTTGGTTTTCATAGAGAGCACTATGAATAAAACAGATTACCTCATCATTTTAAACGATGCTATCCAGTGTAGAAAAATTGGACTTGAATCAAACTTGTGTCTCTCAAAAAGACACTGATCCCAATCACACACAAAAATAGTAGAGGAATGGCTGCTTTACCGTAATCCCAAACAGCTGGATCATCCCCCTCAGTCACCCGACCTTAACCCTATTGAACACTTATGGGAGTATCTGAACCGGCAAAAAAAAAAGAACTATTACCAGCAAGGGCTCACTCAAATCAGTGATACTTGAGGAATGGCAAAAAATCTCCCCCGAAGTAACCAGAAAATAAAGTACTACTGTACAATTTCTTTTGACGCTGTAAGTATGAGGTATATATTGTGTTTTTGTTGTATAATTTTTGTTATTGTAGTACTGAGTACATACGAGGAAACATTAGTAGAAACATGCATACAAAACCTGTTTCCATTTTTTAATACAGACGATGGAACAAAAAACGAAATGTCAGTTCTGTGTGTTTATTGAATATACTTCTACTAAACATATATACGCGGAAGAAAATAACTGTTATATTCATTTACAAATTTTATATTCATTTATAAATTTGTACATTCACTTACTTTAAAAATTCCTCAAATTAAATCTTCAATTTTCGCCATTTTCGCCTCTCTCTTATTTTCTATACTACGAAATTCAAAACAACATTACAGCGCGACTGCCCTCGGCGAACTAAGACAGCAAAAACAATAAACATCAATACAGATGAAGGAACATTGAGTTTGGAAACATAAATATAAAAAAAAAATTATATCTGAGGAACCAAAAATGATGGAACATTAAGTTAAACGTGCCCATGATTCTAATAATGTTCCATCGTGTGTATTCAGCATAAGATTTTTGTTATTGTTTTTTTTTTTTTATAAAATGAGGAACGAGAAAATATATTTCTTAAAAAACTTAGAATGTTGAAATAAATGATAAAGCAAATTAGTGAAGTAAAGTTGAAAACACAAAAGTCTAACGTGTTTATCAGCATTTCGTTTAGATACAACTATACAAGTGATTTTAATTATAGAAGTGGCCAGGATTGAGCTGGCTCCTATAAATTCCCTATATGAATGGCATTTTCCTTAACCATTGCTAAAGCACAAATTAGGCGGCAAAGCTGGGATCTTCTAAATATGAATTAACTAAGAAAAACACAGTTCTTTTCTAAATGGTTCTACTTCTTGTAACTTCTTCGCCAGCTTGTTGTAGGCAGCATCTTTTTTGCCGCCATTATGGTACTCGCTAGATTTAACTTGCCATAGGCAAGGTTCTGATCTATATATTGCAATAAAATCAACTATCACTTGGTTCTGTTTACGCGACATGATACGCGCTCTTGCTCGACACAAATTGAACTGAGAACGGTACAGTTGAACCCCCACACACGTCCACTTCAGTTGAAACTGTCAGTTAAAAATATAAAAATTTGAAATTTCTCAGTTAAACTGAACAGTTGAGTTGAACTGTCAGTTATTACCCACATACGTACAGTACAGTTTTAACTGAACAGTTGAGTGGCTTTAAGCCGGCCACTCACGTACAGATTTAAAAAAATGATAAAAGCGGCAGGTTTATCAATAATAAGCTGGACAATACAAGTTTTGTCTGTTGACATTCTTCGTAGAAGCAGATAATTAATTCATATACTATATTGGATTATTGACGACAAGCTGAAGATTTAGGACAGTTTTGTATTCTGCGACCAGTTAGATTACAAAAGCGATTGAGGAGATCTAAGCTACTACCTTGCTGCTATTAATATAGAAATGGAAAGGATGACTATATTACTTCCTGAACTAAAAATTACTTAAGAGAAATATTGAAGTATATTAGATAATAATGATAATAGATAATAATTTAATCCTTCTTAAAATTAATATAAATGTTCCATTTGTCTAGAAAAGTTATGAACACATTTTTGAGAGTACTTCACATTGATGTTTTTATTGTTCTTACCTTTTGATATAGTTGGACTTCCATCACTGCTTTTAACCTCAGTTTGTTGTTTATTATTGTATTTATCCATTTTTGGTTTCTGATCGTCACTGCCATTGCTACTGCTGTTGCCGTCATCCGGTGTCGAATCATTACGAAGAGCATCACCTCTTTGTAGCATGATAGATCTCTTTTGGGCCAAAGAGCTTTCCATGCTAGTTGTTAGTACCGGTGATATACTTTCATTTTGTTGATTTATTTCAGCTAATTTTTGACGATAATGCTTCCTATAAATTTTTTGAATTCGCTTAGCGGCTGCCTCCTGTACTAAATGCTCGAGAGATTCACTTATCGCTGCATTTCCAAAGGATTCTTTGCTGTTCTCATACTGAGCCATGGATTTGTAATCACTAGTAATACTTGTTCGACCCAAATGTTTCCGAGTTAAATAGCCCCTAGCTCCCGCTTGTATTTTGGTAACAGCCGATACAATTGTGGATTCGGTTTCAGTTGAAGTGTCTCCATTGTCTACTAAAGCGGTACTAACATTAAAATCATCATATTTTTGAGATTTCGATTCTAGACTGGTATTTCCGAGATTATTCAAATTTTTGTCAAAATAATCTGAATCAGCTTCAGATAGTGAATAGGCCATCATGTTGCGGCGAATATTTTGTGACGTAGCATCGTCTAGAAAAAAACTACCACTGCTTACCTCAAAGTCGGGTGGCTCTATATATTTAATGGATTCATCGATTGTAACATTTTTTAAGAGGGATTTCGCGTCATTAATACCTGTAATTGAGTGAATGTGTTTTAGAGAACCCTTAGCTGGAAACTGTGTGTGAGGATCAATATTTTCAGGGAACTCCAATGTTTTGCTATCTCCACCAATGACGACATCTTCTTCACTTTGTGCTGAACTCTCGAGCATTTCTTCCCTTTTCAATTTATAAATCACAATTCCATCTTCATCTGTATTTAAATTGTCTATAGTTTCAACTAGTGGTTCATCAAAATTGTAATCTTTATGTTTATCCAAATTTGAAATTTTCGTAGTGGAATCTCTTCGCTGTTTCATTCTTTCAATGGCCTCTTCTGGTTCGAATAGCTTGGCTGTTTTCATGCTTAAACTGTCTTCAGTACCATTGTCCATATCAGATGAAGTAGAGAACACTTCAGCATTAATGATTTCAGCATTAGAATCGGTAGTTATAGATGGTTTTGATACTATTTTCTTAATGCAGGGCTCTTCAAGTTTCTCATAGGAATTTATGGAATCACTTAATTTCACTTGGGAATCCACGAAATCTGTAAGCATATCCATGATATCAATAGATTTTAATGGAATAGCATTATGAGCATGAAGAGGTGGGTTAGACTGATTGATGACAGCTGAATACTGACGTTCAGAATTAATGAATTCACTAGTTAGGTTATTTAAGACGGTGGTTGCCACATCTTTATTAGATGCTAAATTTTCTTGATGAACTGCAACTAATTTTTCGTCATTGATTTCTGAAAATTCTATTAAACGAAGAAAATAACTTTATAAATTTATATTTGTTCTAAATTATTCATATAAAACCTACGATTCAAGGATTTTCCATCATTTGCCAACGAAAACGAAGAGCCTTGTTTGGGGCGATCGAAGTTATCTTTATTCTTTTGGATTAATTCTACCGCTTGAATACCTGCACCTACTACGGAAACCATTTCTTCAAAAAGGTTAGTTTGTTTAATATTACTCAAGTCTACACTACTACTACGATTAGATACAGGTGCTGTAGGATTTCTACTAAGGCTGTTTGCATCTCTTTTATCCAAATTACTACACAAATCAACATAAGCTTCAGTCTCGTCGAAAGAGATTTCTGAAGGCGATCTTAATAAGGACTCGTTTGTTATTATCGGTTCATCGCCCACGAACCATTTCATGACTTTCCCATTATTTGTGTCGCCCTTTACAAGTATAAATTTTGATTTATGGTTCATAAAATTTCGAAGTGCTTTTTGTATTACTCTAGCTGCATGTTCCTGATATGTGTTAAAAGATCTTGTGCCATTCAACGTTGACGAAGAATATGAGTTTAAATCTTCTTCTTTTGGAGCCGTTGGTTCAAACTGTGTAACTTCAGTGCTTAAGAGGTTATATTCATGCGGTTTATTCTTGTTTTGTAAATAAGATCTAAATGCCTTTTGTATAATAGTAGCAGCCAATTCATGAGATGATTCTTTTGACCTTAAACCGCTGTGATTTTTTTCAACACCATGAAAAACATTTTCGTTTGGAATATCTTCAACTTCAGTTTCAATTTGTACGAGTACATTATTTTGACTTTGTGTTAAATTATCATTTTCTATGGCTACAATTTCACTATTTTCGTTCTCAGAATTTTTATTTTTTTCACTTTCAACGTTTTCATTCAAGGTTTTTAAAGATTCGATTGTAGTATTTTTGATTAAGTCCCGATTTTCAAGTGAAACGATTGCAGTTGATTCAGCGGGATTGAATTTTTCCATTAGAACGTCAATGTTATCGTCTGAGTTTAGTTTGGTTTCAATAGACAGAATATTGTTCTTTCTTGGATTTTCAAATGAATAATTTTCATTATTTTTGTCGATATGACTTGGTGTTGAATTATCAATAATTTCTCTCATACTTAGTATCTCAGATTCATTATTTTCAAATACTTCTTTAGAAAGAATCTCCGCATAATTTGGATTGGTTTCGACTTCAAAATCGGTGCTTACTAATGAACGTGATAACGATTGGTTAATGACTGGTTCTGCTAGGACCATTGGAGATCTTGGTTCTTTTTGAGGCTCTTTAAATATGGTTAGTTGTCGTTGATTCACAGTATCTGAATATTGTCGTTCAGAATCGATAAAATGTTCAATATGTGATGACAATATATTATGATTTACAATCGGAGTTTCGTTGATCATGTTTTGAAAATCTCTACCATTTTGAGATAAATCGGGTTCATTTAAATTACTAATGCATTCCTCATTATTTTCAGGAAAGTTTATCTCAGTTTCTATTTTAATATTTTTCAGTTCATCTTTATGCATTGGTAATTCCTCCAATTTAAAATTTCCAGATTGTAAGTCATCAGTTATAATTTTATATTTAATGCCGCCTTCTTTAACATCATTGTCTGGTCTGTCAATGGCGTATATATTCGAAATTTGATTTGAATCCTTTTCATTCTTAGACTTTAATTTATGATCTCGATATTGTCGGAAAGCTTTTTGTATAACAATAGCAGCCACATTGTCTTTGGAGTTAGCAGAAAATTGTCTCAATTCATTTGTAACCGTAGCGGAATTATTGCCAACTTCATTCAAATATTTATTGTTTTTAGTTGTTCCAAACTCTGACTGAGCTATGTAGTTAATATCAGAATTATTACGAACTTTATTTTTTCGTAACAGAAAGCTTCTAAAAGCCCTTTGAATTATACAGACAGCCATCATTAAGGAACGTTTGCTCTCAATAATTTCATCAGAATAGTCATTGTTTTCGCATGTTGCTTCGGGCTTTCTTCGAAAATATTCACCATAGGTTGTTTGAATTTTATTTGCAGTCGTCTCGATTAAATCGTCATAAAATGGATCATCATTTGGAGGAGTAGGAGCTTGTTTTATAAGATTTTCATATCCTTTTATATCTGCATTAACTTCCTCAGAATTTTTTTGTTTAATATATTCATAGATGCCTCCCTGCGTTTCATTATTGCGTTCCGTTTTTATAGTGGATTTTTCCTGATGATAGTTTTCATCTTCTAGGAATTCATCTGAGACAAATGAGTAGTCTTCGCCGTCTTTAGAGCCTGTCGACCAACTTGTGCTTGTACTATTGCTGATTTTCTCCAGATTAGTAAGATAATCTTCATCGTGTTTCTGTAATTGAACTGCAGAGGAAATCACAGTTTTAGAATTGGGTCTTGGAGTTTCCGATTCGCTTATTTCAATAATTGTCTGTAACATGGATTCTGGTGTAGATGCAAACTCATTTTCATTAATAATATTCTCATCATTATCATCAGATATAAGCTGAGATTCGTTTCTAGCTTCTAAACGAATTAGTATTGGAAAATATTCATGCATTTCGAATTCATTTTCCTCGTCGTAATTTTTTAGGGAATCTCGTTCATTTTTTAATCGAACGATTTCATCGATAGTGTATGTTATTTCCAAGTCTATATCATGGGTTTCATCGTATTCAAATTCATTTAACTCATTAAATAATTTCGTAGGAGTTTCTGAATCTAACAAAGATTCAACTTCTACACAATTATCTATGTTATATTTTCTGTTGTTAATATTTGTGTCGATAGTAGAAATGCTGTCGTCATTATTAGCGCTATCAGGACTACAAGTATTTATCGCAGATGATTTTCCATATTTTTTCAGATTTGACGATTTTTCAAAGGGAATCGTAAATGAGGTTGGCTCCCTAACCGTTTTACGTTTATCAACCAAATTATATTTGGATACTATTGGTATTGAACCATGAAAATATCTGGGAATTCGTTCAATATTTTTATAATTTATATCGTCATGGGTAGCATTTGAATCTTTAATGCATTCTAAAATATTTTGATTGTTAGATGTATCTCTAGGAGAAGTTTCTTGTGTTATCATGGAGTCGACTAACTGCAAGGGCTTGACTTCGTTTATACAAATGTTTTCAATTGGAAATAAATCATCTTCATTTATATTTATGTTTTCAGTCGATTTATTTATTTCTAAATCATTCTTAAGCGCCCGATCATTTTTTCCGGTCAACGATTGACCTTTTATTAAAACTTTTTCATTGCCTCCACAATCATATTGATCAATTGGTTTACTATTATTCATTTGATATTCTTTCCAAAATGATTTTAGATGAGTTTCAGCAAAACGTTGACCAGAAATACTTTCTATGAGACCTTTGTTATAATTTCTAATTCTACCAGTGGTTAAATTTTGATTGCCAATAAGTGTTTCTGGAGATTTTTTGCCAATAGTGTGAAGTGTAGTTTCCTAGTCATATAAGAATGTGAAGATTGAGAAAAGTTCAAATATCAATATCTTACCGCAATTTACTTGATCGTTTCCTTTTTTACTCTCAACAATATTTTCTATGGTTATGTCATTAAAAAGTACTTCAACACAAATAAACATTAAGGAAGAGTAACATACATATTTATATTATAAAATGTTTATATCAGTGTGCCTTTTATATAAAAATTTTCAAAATGAATGTGAAAAGTGTAGCTTGCTGTACCATTCTTACCTTGATTTTCTGCTTGATCCACACTTGGTTTTATGCCAGAGTTGTTTTTTGAGACACCTTCTGAATTTAATTCCAAACTATGTTTATCGTTTTTCAATGCTTCTAAGTTTTTTGCAAAAATTTCAGTGTCCACTTGATTTGGTGTCATTTTATCTTCACATTCATCATTACGTAATGATTCCACGTTTTCGGGATTAAGTTCTGCACTTGGTTTTTCGTCGTTGTTACTTAAAGATCTTTTACCTACATATTTCGGTTCAATACGAGATACATGTAGCAAATTTGATTCTTCTTCCTTATCACCTATTTATTAACGAATTATTATATACTATAATTCTATTTTTAAGAAATAAATTAAGATTTACAACGAAACATAAAACTAACTTACCCGTATTTTCAAACAAATATGTTTCCGATTCAGCAATAATTACTGTATCTTCATGAGCTTCTTGAGTAGGGGTGGGATGAGTATTTGAATTATTATTCGATTCTGCGAGTTCATATTGTTTACTAGAATCTGTGTTTTTCTCCGACTGATATATTCCAAAAATTTGTTCTTCGTTTTGAATTCGAAGTTCTCTTAGACGTTCTATTAAAATTCTATGCATAGCTTCATCGATATCCGTTACTGACTTTTTCGTTTTCAAGTTCGACTCAATTTTTATATTTTCCTGTACGTATTGTGTTTCATTGGTTTTCGGTACAATACTCTCACACATTTTCTGTTCTATCACATCCAGTAACAAATTAGGCATTGCAACAGGAGTTTTATTAATGTCATCCAGATTTTCGTTATCAGCTCCTTTGGGTTCTTCAATAGAAGTTGCTTTGCCTTTGTCGATGTTATCTTTTCGATCTATTTTCACATCTGGTTTCATATTATCAGCATTTGAATTGACTTCTTCCAATTTATCTTTGTGGTCATTACCAACTTCATGTTTTGAGTGCAATTGTTTGTAATGCATAGCTGAAGGCTGTTCATTTATAAGTGTAGAGAAATTAATTTCATGCGTAGTCTTTTCCTCTTTATCGTTTTTTATTGCCACCGGTTTTGTTGCGGAACTACCATTACTGTCGTGGTGATAATTTTCTTGTTCTTTTTTTTCACTTGTTATATTGATTTTGAAATCATCCACTCTGAATTTATTTGATGAAATGCTATTAATAGCTTCATTTTGTAGACTATTTATATTATCACAACTGGGTTCTATTTGTTTATCCTCTGTCGATTTTAAAATAACAAAATTTTTCTCCTCTAAAGCAGATTCAGTATTAACGGTTTTAGTTCTGGCTGTTTCTTCGTTATTAATTCCAAGTAATATATATTTTTTAATCTCATTTTTCGACGAATTGGTACTGTTTTCAGTTTCATAGAGCCTATTATGGTCTTCACATTTTGAAACTTCGTTCTCATTCAAGTCACTATCAGAGGGTTCTTTATGATAAACATTTAGTTTTTCACTTATTAAATCTATAGCTTCATTTGAATTATTAACATTACATATATTCATTCTGTTGTTTAATTCATGTGCCTTTAGTTCAACTACTTGTTGTAGTTGATTTTCATTGCTGCTATTCAATGATTTATTGTTAAATTTTTCCAGTTGATCAATTCTTAAAACTGTAATCTGTTCATTATCTGTTACTTTCTCTTGCTTCGAATCATGCTTAATATATGAATTTTCCTGTTTATGTAGTTCTGCACTATATTCGTTATTCTTTTTCCCTTGTTCTACAATATCTGAAACTGCGGTTTTATTCGATTCAATCTGAATCGATGTAGTTGACTGCTTATTGAGTTCTTGTGTTTTAAGTTGAACTTCTTTTATAATTTCTTCAATATTTGGATCAGTGGGTTCGGTAGATTCATTAACAACATATCCATTAGCTTGTGTCTCTTGTATTTCAATTGTTAATTCAATGTCTTCATTTGAGTGACTTTTAATTCTTAATTCTTTACTTATATTCGAATCATCTGCAAAGCCTGTATTATGTCCTTGTTTAGTAGTTTCACTCGTATTCGAATCATTCTTGGAAGATGTCATTTCTTGGTTCTTTGGTTCTGTTCTATATATTTGATTGTGAGAACCAAATTCCTCTTGACTATTTCTGTCATCAAGACTGGTTTTAGCATCATTATATAATATTGTTCTTAACTCATGCTTGTCATCCTGATTTAATTTGCCCATATCTTTCTTTTCAATAGAGATTTGTTTATGTGAATCAGTTTCTTTCTGATTATCTGGTTGCAATTCATCTGATTTATTGATTGTGGCTTCATTAGAAATATATTCATTATTTTTGACTCCCTTACTGGTTTCAGTTTCACTATATGATGTTGTTGTTAACGTAGGCTTATCATCATCATACGATGTTTCCTGTTCTTTTTCTTCTATAGATATTTGTTTGTGCGAATTAATTTTTTCTTGAGAATCAAGTCGGGGTTCCTTCGCTTTTATGATTGTAACCTCATTAGAAATACATTTACTATTTTTCTCATCCTGACTGTTTTCAGCATCATTATATGATATTGTTCTTAACTTATACTTATCGTCCTCATTTAATTTCTCCAGTTCCTTCTCTTCAATAGATATTTGTTTATGCGAATCAGTTTCTTTCTGATTATCTGGGGTTAATTCATCTGCTTCATCGATTGTGGCTTCATTAGAAATATATTCATTATTTTTGTTGTCCTTACTGGTTTCAGTTTCACTATATGATGTTGTTGTTAACGTAGGCTTACCGCCATCAAACGATGTTTCCTCTTTTTTTTCTTCTATAGATATTTGTTTGTGCGAATTAGTTTCTTCTTGACAAACAAGTTGGGGTTCATCTGCTTTCATGATTGTAGCCTCATTAGAAATAAATTTACTATTTTTCTCATCCTGACTGCTATCAGCATCATTATGTGATGTTGTTCTTAACTTATGCTTATCGTCCTCATTTAATTTGTCCAGTTCCTTCTCTTCAATAGATATTTGTTTATGCGAATCAGTTTCTTTCTGATTATCTGGTTGCAATTCATCTGCTTCATTGATTGTGGCTTCATTAGAAATATATTCATTATTTTTGTCATCTTTACTGGTTTCAGTTTCACTATATGATGCTATTGTTAACGTAGATATTTGTTTGTGCGAATCAGTTTCTTCTTGACAATCCATTTGGGGTTCCTCTTCTTTCATGATTATAGCCGCATTAGACATAAAGTTATCTTCGTCAACCTTACTGATTTCATCTTCACTATATGATGTTGTTCTTAATTTAGACTTATCGTCCTCATTTGATTTGTCCAGGTTTTTCTTTTCAATAGATATGTGTTTATGAGAATCGGTTTCTTTCTCTTTATCTGGTTGCAGTTTTTCTGCTTCAATGATTGTGGCTTCATTAGCCACACTTTCACTATATGATCTTGTTGTTAATGTTGGCTTTTTGTCCTCATTTACTTTTTCCAGTTCTTTCACTATAGATCTTTGTATATGTGAATCTCTTTCTTTCTGATTATTTGATGTCAGTTCATCTGCTTCATTGACTGTGGCTTCATTAGAAATCGAGTTATTATTGTTACCATCCTTAATGTATTCAGCTTCATTATATGATGTTGTTATTAACTTAGTTATATTCTCAGCATTTATTTTGTTCAGTTCTTTCTCTTCTACAGATATTAGTATAATTGTATCAGTTTCTTTCCGATTATCTGCTTTCAGTTCTTCTGATTTCATGATTGTTCCTTCATTAGAACTGGATTTATTGCTTTTATCGTCCTTGGTTTCACATTCAATATATGATGCTGTTCTTAACTTAGTTATATTCTCATTATTTGTTTTCTCTAGTTCTCTCTCATCTATATATATTTGTTTGAAGGAATAAGATTGTTTTGGATTAACTGGTTGGAGTTGTTCTTTTTTCATGATTGTAACCTCATTAGAAATAGATTTATTATTTTTGAAATCTTTACTGGTTTCAGGTTCACTTTGTGACGGTGTTGTTAAGTTAGGCTTATACTCATCATTTGTTTTGTACAGTTCTTTCTCTTCTATAGATATTTTTTTATGCGAATCAGTTTCTTTCTGATTATCTATTTGCAATTCTTCTGATTTCATGATTGTGGCTTCATTAAGAACCGATTTATTATTTTTGTCATCTTCAATAGATTCAGCTTCATTATATGATGTTGTTCTTAACTTAGTTCTATTCTCATCATTTGTTTTTTCCAGTTCTTTCTCTTTTATAGATATTTGTTTGTGTGAATCAGTTTCTTCCCGATTACCAGGTTGGGGTTCCTCTGCTTTAATAATTGTAGCCTCATTGGAAAGAGATTTATTATTTTTGTTATCCTTACTGGTGTCAGCTTCACTATGTGATGTTCGTGGTAAATTAGCCTTATTATCCTCATTTGATTTGTCCATTTCTTTAATTTCTTTATAACAGTTAGTTTCTTTTTGATTAATTGGATGCAATTCTTCTGCTTCATTGATTGTGCTTTCATTGGAAATAGATTTATTATTTATTTCTTCCCTACTGGTTCCAGCTTCATTATGTGATGATATTCTTAACTTAGTTATATTCGCATCATCTGCTTTGTCAAGTTCCTTACCTCTTTTAGGTGTGTTAATTGACATTGACTTAATTTCGTTCTTGTCTAGATCTGAAATTGTTATTCCGTCTAGGCTTTCAACATTTTTAGTATTTTCATTTATATCTTTAGTGTCCGAGTTATCTTTGTTTTTTGCAGTTTTTAGTGCAATAGTTTGAACTAAATCATGTTTATTTGATGTTTCAGCATGGCATCCATATTTTGTGTCATTCTCATACGCTTCTTTATATTCAGTAATATTATCTTGTTCTGCATGGTATTCAGTTTGATTTCCATTTCGAAGTTTATCTTGACTTTTTGAAATGTCTTTACTGGATTCGTTATTTGTTGCTACATTTATTAGTCCTTCCAAATCAGATACAATATTTTCATTATGAATTTCTCTTATACAAGGAAATTTATTAGTTTCTTTAGCATAAATTTCATCTTTACATATGTCAGGGTTTTTTTTCAATTGATTGTCATCTTTTGTTGTCTTTGCATCAGCATTTGATCCAGTCGTCATAAAAACTGTTTCGGTTATGTCATTGACAGAAATAGTATTAACGTCATAATTTCTATGATTAGATTCTTTTTCAACATTGTCGTTAGATGAATCTTTATTTGTTTCCATATCTACGGATTTGATTGGTAACTGTTGTAATATTGCTAGTTTTTTACTTTGAGTTTCATTATCATCTTGATCTTGCTTAATTGTTTCGTTAATTTCATTCACAAAATAGTGTTTCTTCTCTAAGTTAAGATCATCACTTATTTCCTTTATATTTTTATTTAATTCAGTCTCGTTGGGACTTCTATTCGAATTATTAAAGTTATTTTCTTGTTTGTCAAATTCTCTTTCATGTTCGTTGGAATTCTTGTTAAAATCTACGTTTGAATTACTCTTGGAGGATGTTTTTTGTGATAAATCTGATTGTGTTTGATTTATAACTAATTTATTAATTTTAGCAACAGATGCATCTTCACTGCTATCATGTTCTGCTTGTTTATTAAGTTCAAAATTTTTTGATAGAATATCTGCCTGACATAATTTTGAGTCATCTTCTTTCTGTTTCGAAGTATCACTTTCTAACTGTTTCTCATTTATTGATGATTCTGATTCTTTTTGTTTTTTGGGGTCGCTTTTTAGCAAAAATTCAGCAGATTCTAATATTATTTCTTCGGTAGATTTATTCACATATTCTTTCTCACCTAGAACATTATTTCCATCTTCATGTTCGTTTCTTTTTGTAGAAACAGTACCCCTTTCTTCTTGAATTTCATTAGCCGTTGTAATATTGTCTCTTTGTGGTTCACCTAATAATTCCTGAATAACTAAATTAGTTTCATGTTCATTTACATTTTCCTTTTTAAGATTATCCGTATCTGCAATTGATTGACTTTTAGAATAACTTCCGTTTTCCTTTAAGGCAGTTTCAGTATTTTCATATAATACTTCCATGGAACCGTCAGTTACTTTCTCTTTATTTTCCAAATGTAGTTGAATGAATTTATCTTTAGTATCAGTGTATTCGATTAAGTCGTCATTACTTTTAATCACATCTGCTTTTTTTACCAAAGACTCTTCAATGATTACATCATTTTCATTGCGATCAATTTTGTTGGCATGATTCTTTCGGTGAATTTCATCACAACTTTCAATTATTTCTTGATTCAATTTCAAGATAGAGTTATGCATCTCATTGTTTAAGGATGCATTGTCAGTATCTATTTTCTGTTGTTCGATATGACATTCTTCTTCTTGAGTTTCAACTCTATTGCTTGTAAGTTCATTTGATTTCTTAATCATTGATGCTTTTTCGGATTTTTTTAATTCATATTCATTATCGAGTTCATAATTTTGCGATTGAGCAAGTTCTTTTTCAATATAGCCAGGTTCTATAGAGTTTTCTGTCTGTACATTTCCGTGGAGTATTTTGCCATTTGTAGTTTCCATTTGGTGATCATCATAATTGTTAGTGGCATTGGATGGTTTATTAATGTCTTCCATTGTAGTTCTATTATTTTTTTGATAAACATGTTCACTGTTATTGTTTGTCCCATTAACGTCAAACTCGTCATCTTTGACATCGCTTATTAATAATGAATCCTTACCCATATTTGGTTCAGTGTTCTGTGTTTCTAATGATTCAGTTACCTCTGTAAGATGGAATTTTCTATTATTGAATCATGAAGAGCAAATTAATAGGGCGTTAAGAGTACTTCCGTCATTGCAGGTCGTACATAAAAATAAAATTGAAAAAGTGCGCTAATACAATACTATTATATCGGACAATGAATGATATTTCTAATTCTACTCTAATTATATTGATTTAGAGTTGGCGCTGATGATATGTTCTGTGATTCGACTAACAATAAGAATCGCGTTTTAATTTTATTTAGCGATATGTATTTCTCTGTAATTCTGGTACATCAATTGTTAAAAAAAAAATTGAAGATTTCAATGCAAATTTTTTTAGATGATGGATGATGTTCTTCTTTTAATATTGTTATAAATAAATAAGATCAAATAAGTAAGAAAGTTATATCCGACTACATAATACCCTATATGAAAAAATCATATGGAATGCTATTTTAATATGGGGACTAGGCGAAAAACCGATCATGCATATATTTTTTTTGTAAAGTCACTAATATTTCTCAAAAACATATACAAACAAAAACATTTAGTAAATTTAAGATCGGGAAACTGCTTTGTATTTTTGAACTGCTGATTTATAGAGACGACCAAATTTGTTGAAGATATCTATGACTGTGTGGATCTTAGTTAATTTTAGGGGTCGGTCATTCGTATTGAGATTTGGTCTGAATATTTACAAAATATATTTGTGTTTGCTACTTAAAGTATGATAACAAGGTGTACATGAAACGGGCAGACCGACGGATCATTCTGAGTCGATCTGTATAATCAATGATGCATCTAGGTCAACTATTTTTGACCTAATGTTCTTACATTAAACAAATTTGAAAAATCTAATATTTATGTACACGCGGACATAGAAAATTCGAATAGGAAAACCTTATCTATTGACTACAAGAAAATTATTGGCAGACAAAATGTGTTTGTTAGCTGCAAAAGGCCGTAAGTGCTTTCATGCGTCATCTCCGGCTCTCTATAACAGGATTAAGATATAAAAAATTAAAAAGGTAACATGGTTTTCATTCATATGAGGTGGATACTGCCCCAAACCGGAACTAATAATAAAACAAGAGCACTAATATAAGACAAAGAAAATATATGATAGAGTTACACACAATCTGTTTTCAAATCCGTCCAAATCTTAATCCATTAAATATTTAATTTGTAAATTGATGGAGAATTAGAGATGAAGGAACTAAATGTCGGTTACAATACTCTAAAGTTTGAAATAAGCTATAAGCTGAAACCATTGCCCATAGTGGAATTCATGTCGGGAGTTTGGAATGAGATTTGAATGCCGCAAAAACACAAAATCAAGAAATACATGTAATCCATGGGCTGCGAAAAAAGAAAAAAAATAGCACCAGTTACAACTAAGAGACAAAAAACGTGATAACCTTACTCATCCGCTTCCACTCAGTGCAAATCTATGATGGATGACGAGTCCTACTCTACCGTGGAAGACAACGAATAATAGTCTTCCGGTCAGGAATGATCCGAAAAATCCAAATATATTGATAAAACGTAGTTCCCAGGAAAGGTTTTATAAGTTATCAGTTCACGTGTATTTTTAAAAGAAGGAACAGCTGTTAATGCGCAAATGTTTTATGCAAAATTTATTGCACCTTTTCAGAAATTTGTAGAAAATACCATCGACGAAACAAATTTATTTTATGACCCTTTTTTGATTTTCCATATCAAGCTATAACTGAAAACTTAAAAAGACGGAGAAACAACCCCTCAAATGTTACCCAATTTAGACCAATATAAAAAAGGTGCTCAAAATCAAAATTTTTAAAATAGTAAAATTGGAGATTTAAAAAAAATACGTACCAAAAAATATGGATATTTTTCACATTCATTTAGAACTACTTAACAATAAACAAGATGAAAAATATTTCACATCAAAATATTTTGGTATTAAAGAAATACAAAAATGTTGTAACAAATTATTTCAATGTCGTTGAAAATGCCCTCGAAATGTATCCGAAAGACTTAAAAATTCCAATATTTTTAATAAAGAAAAAAATGAACTAGCGCTTAAGACAGACAATACCCTTGAAAAATTATTCAGTAAAATAAAAAAAAAAAAAAATACTACTAATATAGAACTTATACAACTTAATATAATATCAATATTTTTACCATGTCACTAAAAATTTTGCAATGGAATATAAGAGGTTATTCGAACAATTTTAACGAACTGCAAATTCTCATCAAAAAACATAGTCCTAAAATAATAACTCTACAAGAAACACACATTCAGAACAACACATATATAATAATTCCAATTTCTTACAAAATTTATCTATCATCTTCAACTCACAACGCTTCTGGCGGCTCAGCGATACTGATCCACAATTCATTTCAGCATGAACTAATAAATTCTCTTGATGATTTTGATTCCCTATCACTTCTTATACACTCTAAGCAATCATTTTTAATTTTTAGCACATATGTACCTCCCACAAAATCTTTTAAATTTAACGACCTTGTTCAATTATACGAAACTAGATCCCACCCAGTATTAATAACTGGCGACTTTAATAGCTGGCACGCTAGCTGGGGGTCTAGCCCGAGCAACAGAAGAGGCATGACACTATCAAGATATATTACTCAATCAAGACTAACTATTTTGAACAATGGATCTCCAGCCCATTACTCTACACACAGGACCTTTACTAATATAGACTTAACAATTATATCCACAGCTTTAGCCATCCAAGCACACTGGAAAATCGAAAACGATTTGTCGGGTAGTGACCACTTCCCTATTATCACCTCACTTTTCCCAAATAACCTTAGTAATCTTAATCTTAGACCACGATTTAATCTAAATAATGCAAAATGGACAAGTTATAAAATACTGTCTGAAAGATTTAGCACATCACGACCAATTAGCCATAATATAAACAAAGAGGCTGCGAATATTTACAAAATAATTTTACAAAGTGCCAATGAAAGCATACCACAACACAAATCAATAAGATATAATCACTCGGTTCCATGGTGGTCCAAAACATTAGAGAAACTAAAGGCTCAGAAAAACAATTTGTGGTATAAATTCCGTAGGAATATTTCAACCGAAAATGAATTAAATTACAAAAGAGCTTTTGCCCTATACAAAAGAGAAATAAAATTGTCAAAAAGTAAGCCAATTCACAGGTTTACATCTGAAATTAACCCCGCAACCCCTGTAGATAAAATGTGGTGCAATATTCGGAGATTCTATGGTTTAAAACCAAGTGAAGCTGCAAATACCTTCTGCGAATATTGGTCTAGAGAATCCAATGGCAAAAAATTGTCCCCCACCTTTCAGCACCTAAAGCAATCCGCAATACAGAATACCAAACACCTCACTCCAGGGAAAACGCTTCCATTATATAAGAAAAGATTATTATAGTCTTGACCGTATTTCATACTCAATGATAAAAAATCTATCATACATGTTACACAAAAGATTAGTTCTACTATACAACAATATTCTTGACAACTATATTCCATAATTATATAAATCCAGCTTAATTATTCCTATACTGAAACCCAAAGAAAATAAAACTATCGTATCATCTTATCGCCCAATCTCGCTAAATCCATGCTGTTCTAAAGTCTTGGACAAAATCATAGCCAACAGACTATGGTGGTTTGTCACTACAAACAAACTAATCAATAGCCATCAATATGGCTTCGTAAAAGGAAAATCGATTTGTGACCCCCTATTCCATCTGGATTTTAAAATTAGTCAAGCCCTTCAAAACAAAAATCATTTATCAATCGTTTCTCTTGATTTTGCTAAAGCTTTTGATAAAATAGGCATACATTCTATACTAACCAAACTCGAAGAATGGAAAATAGGTCCAAAAATCCATAACTATATTAAAAACTACTTAACTAATAGAAAAATCATTGTTAAAAACAATTCCTATTACTCAAAAATGCATTCACTATATAACGGTATTCCCCAAGGTTCGCCACTTTCAGTTATTTTATTTCTAATTGCATACAACAAACTTTCACATGTAATATCCCTCCAGAAAGAGCTTGATTTTGTCGCTTACGCAGACGACTATGTCATAATAAAAAAACTCAATAAAACCAAAAACCAAAATATAGATATTAACGTTTATATTTCAGACATTCTTAATTGGGGTGAGTCTTCAGGCGCACAATTATCTCTTAACAAATGTAAACACCTACATATATGTAGAAAGAACAATTGCTCTCCCATCCTGCACAGTAATAATTCAGCAATAGAAGCGGTTACTAGCCTTAAGATACTCGGAATAGTTTTTAATAACCATTACAGATGGAACTTACATATTGAATATCTTAACTCTTCTCTATTAAATAGGCTTAACATTATCAAATGTCTTTCGTACAAAAAATTCAATTGTAATACATCTTCCCTTACCCATATCCTTAAATCGATATTAATATCTAAAATCAACTATGGTATCTACCTGTATGGATATGCACCCAAGAGCACTTTGAACAAAATAAAAACAATATTTAATTCAGCTTTACGCCTCTCCCTAGGAGCTTTTAGAACATCTCCTATAAAAAACTTAATTTTTGAAGCGGCACAATACAGGGAATTTGCTACTGCAAAACTATTTAAATCCATCATGTTTAATGACCCCTACCCACTCTCAAATATTTAAAAAAAAGTCAATTCATTATATAAAATTCAAAAAAATTTCATCAGCACTAACACATATCGTCCAATTTTGCAAAAACCACAAGTTACCCTTCAATATGCCTCAGCCATCTCTTATAAACAATCCCATTTGGACAATCGACCTTTCTACAATTGACACATCCCTCAACGAAAACAAAAACTCATCAACTAATAACGAAATGTATAAACGGAAATTCAATGAAATTCAACATAAATTAAATGACCATCATTTCTTATATACAGATGGTTCCAGATCTGAAAATGGAATTAGTTATTGCGGTGTCGATAACAAAAAAAGCCTTGGTAAATTCAATTTTACCCGAATATAGCACCAATTATTCGGCTGAAATTATAGCTATTTACGAGACAATTAAACTCATAAAGACCTCAAAACAAAAATACGTAATTTGCACAGACTCTCTTTCGGCATTAGATGCCGTTAAAAATTTAAACAATGAACAATTATATCCAAGCATGATTCGACAAATTCTTATTGTGAGACAGCCTGATATTAAACTTATTTGGGTACCTGGTCACTCAGGAATAAAAGGTAACGAGACTGCTGATAACTGTGCTAAGAATGCACTTTCCGCACCTCTAATAACTACACCAAATCTTTCTTCAGATGATATAAAAAATTTCTTAAGTTCCAAATTTAGAGAAGTCAAGTATCACAATTGGACACAAACCACTGATTGGTACAAGAAAATTAATCCAAAAAAAATCAATGCCAACAATATTTTTAAAAATATCAATAATAATATCATGCCAAGAAAAGATCAAATTAAAATAATACGTTTGAGACTTGGTCACACCCAATTCTCCCACTCACATATTATGAATAAAAACTTAACAAAATTATGTCCCTTTTGTGGATCCTCCCCAATTAAAATCGATCACCTATTTTTTAATTGCCCACGTACGAAAAAATTTAAAAACCCAATAGTAAAAAATAAAGACTTTTTCCAATTAATCGATATTCCAATGACCAACGATAATATTAAAAAAATAATCAATTACCTAATACAATGTAACCTTTACAATTTCATTTAAATTTTTCATAATTTTTCATAATACATTGAGCTTAAGACCAACGTTGTCATAGCTCTTTTTTAAATTTATTGTACTAATAATTTAGTTATAAGTATAATATGTAAATAAATAAATAAATAAATAAATAAATAAAATCAAAATTGGAAAGAAATGACAAATCTAACTTAGTTTGTAAGATAAATTGTAAAGGAGACGAATCCAACGTATGCCAACCGAAAGGTATATGTTGGCACGACAAAAACTAAACTTAACTAGACTTGCAATCACATAAGTCAGATCAAAAATAAATTGACAAACCTTTATCACAAAACAACTGCATTATCAGCCCATTGTATTTCGACTGGTCATAAACCTAACGTTGACGATGTAAAGATATTAGTGGATGAGAGTAACTTCAACAAGAGATATACTCTAGAAATGCTACACATTATTGATGTACAACACCCTGCAGAAACATGTTACATGAATCAAACATACCATGTTTGGAAACTCAATTAAATATTGCTTTAGCAAAGTTGTATAGTACATTCCGTACAAACCCTAACAAATTAATCCATCATAGAGAAGATCAGCAAATCAAGGAGAAACCCAAAAATTTATTCTATTATTGCCAGAATAAAAGCAAATTGCGATACTCTTGGAATTCTAGTAAAACCATTTAGAACTAACATCAGAAATTACCCCCCGTGGTTGCTTAATCAGAATAACGTAAACACCTCACTCCATATATTTAACAAAAGTCAACATAATTCATCTATATTTCTCACTTTGTTCAAGCAACTTCGGGAAGATTTACCTCTTCACAAATTTATATTTACAGATGGATCCAGATCGGAGAACTTAGTATGATTTAGTGTTACAACTAATCGCGAGGTTATAGTTACCTCAAACCTACCAGCATATAGCTCCATTCTATCTGCAGAATTGATTGTCATATACCAGGCAATAAAATATGTTAGCCCCAAGAAAGGGAAGTACGCAATATGCTCTGATTCTCTATCGGGCCTGAAAATGATTATGAATATTTCTAATAATAACCCCTACGTTTCCTACATAAGAAATACTTTGATACATAGACAAAATGATATAACTCTTGTTTGGACACCAGGCCATTGTAACATTGAAGGAAATGAATACGCTGACAGCGTAGCGAAAAACGCCCTAAGATCCCCCCAAATAGGTACTGAAAATTACAATACAAGGGACCTTTTGAAATATATCAAAAATTACTACGCCGAACATGATGAGACCTATTCTCAGACCTCGCATTGGTACAAAACTATTAATAAAGATAAGTTTAATATTAGAAAATATTTTAACTGTCAAATAAACAAACTAAATAGAAGTGATATTATTAAGTTTTTAAGGATCCGTCTAGGCCACTCCAAATACACACATGGCCCTCTGATAAACATTCCCAACATACCTACATGTAACTGTAAGATTATATGTCCTTCATCCCACGAACGTATCCTATCCCATTGCCCCCAATACCAAAATATAAGACAACAGATATTTAAAAATGAAAACCCTTTATCCTTGATATCCGTTCCTACCATAGACAATATTAAAATTATAATCGAATTCCTGAAAAAAACTCAATTCTATAACTTTATTTAACCTAAGTAAGATTATTATTATTTACTATGAACTTAACCTGAGCTTAAAGCCTAGGTAGCTATTGCTCAGTATATAGTAATTAGCTTATAATTTTAATTGTAAGTTAATTATGTAAATAACTAAATAAATAAATAAATATTGATGTACCGACAGAGTAGAGGCTAAATTACAAAACTGATACTGACAAATGTGCTCAAATTTACAGACATACAATTGACAAACATAGATTAAAATCAAACACAAAGTGACAATAAACCAAACAATAAACAGAAATAATCGCGGAATATTTGTTTTTTAAAAATATATGTAATAAAACTTTTTGTGATAATTTATTATGTTATTTGCTTTTATACATATTTTATTAAATAGGGGATCTATGAAGATGATTGAAGATTTCGATCGAAATATTGGATTTTAAATAAACAAAAATTAATAATAAAATTTAAAAAAAATTCTGTTGTATTTTATTTTATTAAAATTTATGACCTCAAGCAGAACTTAAATTAAAATCATCTAACAACAAAAAAGGTCAACTATACACACATATTATAAAATGTTCTCGAATTTTATAGAGACTTAAAAACAATTTCCGTATCAAAGAGCGGAATATTTGATACCGATGCAACTTTTATTAAATATGGATAGCTACTAAGGTACTGTTTTTTATTCCATTTGTTAACTAAATTTCGTTGTAATTTTTCCATTAAGTCTCAATAAAATAAATTTGAGATTTGAAATTTGAGTAAAATAATTTTCTACTTAAATTAAGAAAATTATATAACACGACAATGATTGACGAAAGATTATATTCATAAAAATAACACCGTCTTTTAAAATGTAAAGATAATTTTTTAATATCTATATGTATTTTTTTTTTTATTCATTTAATAATTTATGTTTTTTTTAGAATTTTCAGGATATAATTAATATTGCTGAATTAATGCCGCAATATGAGAATTTAGTTGTGAAATTTCAATGGAAAGATACAATTTATGGATCTAGTGTAGCTGTATATTAATACATGGTTTTATTTTCCACAAAAACTAAATAAATCATTATTAAATCAAGATCAAGATTATTTAAAAATGATGAATGGAAAGAGTTATACTAATATCTTTAGAGGAAAAGAGACACCAAAGGGACTAGCAATATTCGATTAACAGTTTTAAATAAAGGCTTTATGTGTAAAAAAACGGGATGAAAAAGTGAACCAATACCTTGTACATGTTGTATACTTCTTGGTGATTGATATAGTCCAACAATTTTATGTACACCTGATTGATTATAATAATATCTTGTAACGGGTGATTTTTTAAGAGCTTGATAACTTTTTTTTAAAAAAAAACGCATAAAATTTGCAAAATCTCATCGGTTCTTTATTTGAAACGTTAGATTGGTCCATGACATTTACTTTTTGAAGATAATTTCATTTAAATGTTGACCGCGGCTGCGTCTTAGGTGGTCCATTCGGAAAGTCCAATTTTGGGCAACTTTTTCGAGCATTTCGGCCGGAATAGCCCGAATTTCTTCGGAAATGTTGTCTTCCAAAGCTGGAATAGTTGCTGGCTTATTTCTGTAGACTTTAGACTTGACGTAGCCCCACAAAAAATAGTCTAAAGGCGTCAAATCGCATGATCTTGGTGGCCAACTTACCGGTCCATTTCTTGAGATGAATTGTTCTCCGAAGTTTTCCCTCAAAATGGCCATAGAATCGCGAGCTGTGTGGCATGTAGCGCCATCTTGTTGAAACCACATGTCAACCAAGTTCAGTTCTTCCATTTTTGGCAACAAAAAGTTTGTTAGCATCGAACGATAGCGATCGCCATTCACCGTAACGTTGCGTCCAACAGCATCTTTGAAAAAATACGGTCCAATGATTCCACCAGCGTACAAACCACACCAAACAGTGCATTTTTCGGGATGCATGGGCAGTTCTTGAACGGCTTCTGGTTGCTCTTCACTCCAAATACGGCAATTTTGCTTATTTACGAAGCCATTCAACCAGAAATGAGCCTCATCGCTGAACAAAATTTGTCGATAAAAAAGCGGATTTTCTGCCAACTTTTCTAGGGCCCATTCACTGAAAATTAGACGTTGTGGCAGATCGTTCGGCTTCAGTTCTTGCACGAGCTGTATTTTATACGGTTTTACACCAAGATCTTTGCGTAAAATCTTCCATGTGGTCGAATAACACAAACCCAATTGCTGCGAACGGCGACGAATCGACATTTCACGGTCTTCAGTAACACTCTCAGAAACAGACGCAATATTCTCTTCTGTACGCACTGTACGCATTCGTGTGGTTGGTTTAATGTCCAATAAAGTAAACTGAGTGCGAAACTTGGTCACAATCGCATTAATTGTTTGCTCACTTGGTCGATTATGTAGACCATAAATCGGACGTAAAGCGCGAAACACATTTCGAACCGAACACTGATTTTGGTAATAAAATTCAATGATTTGCAAGCGTTGCTCGTTAGTAAGTCTATTCATGATGAAATGTCAAAGCATACTGAGCATCTTTCTCTTTGACACCATGTCTGAAATCCCACGTGATCTGTCAAATACTAATGCATGAAAATCCTAACCTCAAAAAAATCACCCGTTATATAACACTTTCATGGTTGTTTTATAAATAATTTGTAAGAAATAAAAACAAAAATTTTATAATATTTTGAAATGAAGTGTACAATAAACTGGTATTGAATTTATTATATTCAACTCTTTTCCTTCATCGTTTCGAATCATGTATATTAAAAGTTGAGAATATTTTTAACCATTTCGTTTTTTTGGTTCCGACATGTCTGTGTTTAATTTTATCGGTGTAGATAAAAATTATATCATTTATTTTCGATGATATTATTTTTAAAAAATAGTTGGATGCATCTTCAAACAAATTAAGTAAAGATTTCCCTAAAAAATAATTTGATAACGATAAAATTGGTTCTTCTGTAACATTGCTTCTTTCAGAACTAAAAAAGTATTTGATTGCTTAATTTTTTTAGTACTGTTTTATCATAATTTAAAATCAAATCAATTTTATTTGGAGTCTTTAAATTTGAATTTTTTAATCCATCGTTTTGTGTTTTATCCATAACTTTTCTGTTTTTTTTTAATAACTTCTTGCTCAGGACTAAGTTTAATGTATTTTTTATCAGGTTTAATATCAGTCGATGCTTGATGTTGAAAATCACGTTTTTTACGTTTTATAATATTTGATATATCTGCTTAATTTTTATTTAGTAAATCAAATGAAATATCAGATAGTCCAACTACCCACTCTTTATTTCAATTTAATGGTTGTTTTAATAAATTTGTAAAAGTATTCTGACTATTTTTAAATATGTTTATTGAATCGTTAATTATTAAAATATCATATATATTGTTTTTTTTTTTGTGAATTTCAACTCATTTTGTTCTAAAATGATTAATTATCTCATTTGTTGTTTCTTACATACGATTTTTATTTAATTTTTTAAATCATTTGTTTTATCCATGAGTTATATTCCTTTCCGAAACTCAACAATCTTACAAAAAATTTATTTGCATTTCTCTTTAATATTTTTTCAAACAGATATATTTGTGGAGTTTTAGTTTTCATCAATTCTTCTATGTAAAATCCTACTTTAATTATATTTCTATTAAGATCTTCCAGCTGAGAAGTTACGGGATTTGTTATAAAAATTTTATTAATTTTAAATACTTCCGCTGACCAATTTGGTGTATAACCTTCTTCAAAAAAAAATTTTATTTTTGCTTATTCGAACAAAATCATTTATTTTAAATTTTCCTTTCTTAAAAGTTTTCAAGTTATTGTATACCGTATTTAACAAAACCTTTTATATTATAATTTAATAATTTATATTAATTGTTATATTTTAATAATTTATCTAAAATATGTAACCATTTATAATTTCCTTGAGGATCGAATTTCTTCCACATTTTATTTTCTAATATTCTGGTAAATCTTTCAACTAAATATGCTTTCATATTTAAATAGGTGTGACTAGCAGTATAACCGCTACGTTACTAGCGTAATTGTTATATTAATTATTTAAACCATAATATTTAAAAACTAAAGAAATATAGTGTGAGTAACAATACGATGGAAACTTTTAACAAAATATATTTTTGATGACTTGGACCATCAATACCAAAAAATTTTATCATAAAATTAAAAACTCTTTTATTAATTTATTTATTTAACAAATGAGAAATATTAACATAACTTCAGAAAAAAATTACAAAACTTAAAAGTATTCATTTTTATGCTGTTGACAAAACAATGGAAACCTTTACTATACACATAACACTGTGGATTAAAATGATGGACATTGGGGGTGGATGATTGTTATACCGAAAGATTGCATTAGGTTACTATACGTGGTATTTGGATAATTTAAAATCAAACTTTGCTAATAACCCAAAGCCCTTTTTTGACTTTGTACGTGTTAAACGCAAATCTTCGTCGTTCCCACCTGAATGTTTTGCAATGATAATTCATCTTTTGATTATCTTGATATTGCGAATATGTCTGCTGATTTTTTCCAGTCCACGTATAGCAATTCTATTTCAAATGCTTTAACCGTTGCCAACTATCCATATATAATAAAAGTTGCATCGGTATGAAATATTCCGCTCTTTGATACGGAAACTGTTTTTAAGTCTCTGATTCAGTTGAAATTTTCATACAAGCCTGGTCCTGATGGTGTTCCTGCTTGTATTTTGAGAAATTGCGCTCAAATTCTAAGTGCGCCCATAACGTTTATTTTCAGCAGTCTTTTGCAAATTGTTTATTTTCCTACTTCTTGGAAAGAATCATTTATTTTACCTTTGTATAAATCAGGTGGTAAGGCGAATGTACTTAACTATAGGGGAATAGCTAAGCTTAGTGTTCTTCCTAAGTTAATGCAAAAACTTTTTACTGATTATATCTCTTATCAACTAAAGTCGACTATGTCTCCATTTTAACATGGCTTTTTAAAATCAAGATCAGCAGTTACTAATCTTCTAGAATTGTCGACTCATGTTTTGAAAGGTTTCGTCCGTGGTGAGCAGACAGATGTGATATACACCGATTTTAGTAAAGCTTTTGAAAGGGTGTATCATTATATTTAACTTCTCAAACTCAGTGTGAGCTCAGTGTGAGCTATTAGTTGAATGAACTTGATGGAACTGAATATTAAGAAATGTAAACATATTGTATTTCATAGAAAGGGGATAATTTGTAACGAGTATTGTATTAATGGAATTAGATATTGTTCCAACATTTCTGGATCTTGATGTACTTATGGATAGGTCATATTAGAATGATTGTTAATAAGGCAAGATCTACTGTTGGTTTCATTAAAAGATGGGCTAAGGAGTTTTCAGATCCATATGTTACTAAGCAGCTTTGTACAGCACTTGTAAGACCAATTTTGGAATATGCATCAATAATATGGAATTCATATTATCAGGTTCATGCCAATGCAATTGAGGCTGTGCAGAGAAAGTTTTTGCTATTCTGTCTGCGTGGTTTAGGTTGGAGTTATGATGATTTACCATCATATACTAATAGACTAAATCTTATCAGACTTCCAACTCTTGAGAGTAGGAGGACCATGTTGGGTGTCACCTTTGTTTTCAACCTTGCGAATGGTGACGTCGACTCGGAGTTTCTTTTATCAAATTTGAATTTTAACATACCTTGTAGATTCACAAGACATTTTAATCCGCTTCATTTGGACTATTTAGGACTAATTATGCTAATTAGCAAATTCCAGCCCTCGAAATTGGAGTGCAAATTCTAGGAAATTTATTTTATCATTAAATAAAGACCCTAAAGGTATGGTAATCAATTATAGCCAATTCACAAAACAACACAAAAAACACAAACAAATTTTTATTACAAATACATTAACAAATTTAATTAACACACACTAGCAGTATTTAATTTTATGTATGTGTTAGTAGCAACTTTAAACGCAATTTACTCAATTTACTTAAATAACGCGATCCCCACGTTAAGGGGGCGTGCCCCCTCGGCCTGGTGGGGTGAGTAAGTGTGTGGCGGGGTTCGGTCGTTCAAAAAAAATACAGTAAAACCGCCAAAGCATTTGGTTCTGTGTAGGTATACGAAAATTTTATGGCCGTTTAAATATTTCATTTTTTGCCTACACTATTCTCCAACAGTATTCTAATTCCAGTTCATGTGTTCTTTAGTAAGATTAATTCTAGCCAGGCGATTTTTCTCTGATATCAGTGGTTTCCTTACAGGACGATAACAACCAAGATCAGCCTCAATTGCTCGTCGAGAAATAGTTCGAGCACATAGATTTACTTGTAGATTATTAATGACCTCTTTAAATAGCATTTTAAAGAGGCTTATGGGCCTGCGCCAAATTATAGAAATTATGAAATTATGGATTTATTCATAGAATTTTTCTCACAAATAATCTCTTGCTTATGACCAGCATTAAAATCATCTATTATTCTGGTTTCTAACTCTTCATAAAACTTTATTATTGTCATTATTTAATAATAACTGAAAGAAAGCGTCAAAATCGATTCTGGTAAATTTTAAAAGTTTCCAATGTTTTCACAAAAGAAAAAATTTCTTTTTTCTTTTATCTATATTTTTTTTTATATTGTATCTTTTGTTTTTTCTATTTTTTTATTTGTATTGCGTAAAAAGAAAAACATAATTTTAGGACTAAACGCGAAATTATTAAAAAACAAAATTGGCAAATTTAGAATTTTGTAAAAGTTTCCACCTATTCATTCCAATTATAAAGATCAAAAATAAGATTTATTTGTAAAAATAAATGTAAAATTAATCTGGTTCCATTACATAGTCTCGGAGCGTTGAGGTTACGTAGCAAAATTATTGGAGAACCAACTTTTAATTTTAATAAATGTGGAGGTAGATCGGGCACATCAAGTGAATTCAAAAATTCTGTTGGATAATTGACTGCTTCATTTTCTTCAACAACACTATCCATAGATTTGAAATAACACTTTCGGAATCAATCATGTCCTGAATAATAACATTAATATTATCGACATCGTTCATTCACTTAACCAAGTAGTTGTTTTGAAAACTGAACCGTTGGATCATGGATAATAAGATGAGAGCTCCACCAAAAAGTCTTTCATTGCCTTTCAAATCTTTTAAAGTTCTATATAGTGCTTCTAAGGAATGTTTGTAGGCCATGTTATATTCATCCCAAATAATAATATTGCATTTTTGCAGAACTTTTGACATACCGGAATGTTTTTTTAACGGTGATTTGAGTGCTGAATGAGCTGTACGACCACCATGCAATAATGTTGCGGCTATTCCGGATAAAGCAATAGCCAATGCAATTTTTCCTTCCTTTTTAGTTAGAATATTTGTATATAAAAACGTTTGTGAATTTTGGAACTTATAAAATTTAAATAAATTTGACAACTCATTAGTTTTCGAACGCCACCGCCATCTACCGGGTCCAACGAAAAATTTTTTGGCATCATCTAACATACATATATGTACATTCTTAGTTTCAGTAAAATCGCACCGTAAATAAGAATATTCGAAATGACTTTACCCCAGCGCCATCTATCGGGTCCATTTATACATACAAAAATTACCTATGTAAAACATACATACATTCTGAATTGCAGTCAAATTGCACTAAATAAAAAAATAAAAAAAAAGCAAAAAAGGAGGAGGAAATTCTCGTGTCGCGGTCTCTGTAATTGAACTCCTCCGAAACGGCTTGACCGATTCTCATGAAATTTTGTATGGATATTGGGTAGGTCTCAGAAACGGACAACAGGTATTTTTTTTGATATCTCAAGTGGGCGTGGCACTTATGGCTATCATAGTACTCCAGATATCTGATTTTAAAAGTTAACTTTGTATGGGGGGTACCCCTCCCAGTGGCCTTATCAAAAAAAAAATAAACGTTGTCCGATTCTCAGATCTACCCAATATGCGCACAAAATTTCATGAGAATCGGTCGAGCCGTTTCGGCGGAATTTTACCACAAACACCGCGACAGAAGAATTTTATATATAAGATAAATATAAATATATAAATATCTGAAAAATTTAATGTGAATTTTTTTGTAATTTATTATGGCACAGAAACAAAATATTTCTTGTAGAGACCCATTTTTTAGCTTCTGAATTTGGCTTTCGTGTTGATATAGAAAAATTTTAATTTTAGAAATTCATCTCAAATTTTGTTTACACAATTTTCAAACGTTTCGGTGCATTTATAGATAAAGTTTAAATGAAAGTCTCGTATCTTTATAGCAAAAAATGGCATTTGCAGTCCGGAATCATTGTTTTTATATTTTATATCATAAATGTTAAACATATAATATAACTACAGATACGCAAATTTGATGTCATATAAATAAGCTAAGTTCAACAGTTGAGATGGTTCCCAGAAATATAAAAATCTCTCTTTGTATGTCTATCTATGGCGTAATGTGGAGAGAATGCACCTCAAATTTGTGTTTCGAAGGAAAAAATTTATTAAACTTAAAAACTTTGATATACCAACTATTCATTTTACCCTGATCACTCAGTGGTATAGGGTATAATGACTTTGTGCTGATGTTTGTAGCTACCAAAAATATTTGACCCATATTTAATTATACCGATCGACTCGGTTTCACTTCCTGAGTAGACTTAGCGATGTCCGTCCGTTCGTTCGTCCGTTCGGCCGTCTGTCCGACTGTCCGTCTGTGTAAACCTTGTAATCAAAACAAAAATAAAACAAGTAAGCAAATTAAAGTCGGTCTAGACCAACTATACGATACCCTATCTCTCAGGCCCAACTAACTGGATATAGAAAATAAGGATAAACCAAATTTGAGTGGGATTTTTATAAATTTTTTCGGCTGCAGATATGAAAAAGTTCATATCGGATGCTATATCTATATGGGGACTAGGCCCAAAAATGGACCGATCCTGACCATGTTTTGTAAAGTCTCTTGTATTTTACAAAAATATATACCAACAAAATTTGAGAAGAATCAGTGCAATATTTTTGTTTTTTGATAGATTAAAGTGAAGATCGGGAAGTAGCTCTATATGGGGCCTATGACTAAGAGTTGTCCAATAGGATCATTTTTGGACTACTGATTAATGGATATAATATATACATACAAACCCAATTTGACAAAGATTTGTATGATATTTTGGATCTTATGGCAATATATGTTGATTTCATAGGGGTCATTTGTATGGGGGCTAGGTCTGAATATGGACCGATTCTCACTAATTTCAACAGCGTTCATCCCATGGCCGATAAAAGATTAAATACCAAATTTCATCAAAATATATTCATATTTGCGACCTGCAGTTTGATTACAAACTTTACATGGACACACAGACGGACGGACGGACGGACATCGTTAAATCGAATCAGATAGTGATTCTGATTCGATCGGTATAATTAAAGATGGGTGTAGGTCAAATATTTTTGACCACATAGTGGTATAGGGTATAAAAATATATAAACAAATATATTTCTTAATTTGATTAGAAAAATATATTACTCAAAATATATGAATATTTTAAGCAGTATGAGAACTAGTTCTTTTCAACTTTAAATATATAAAGAAGCCATTGTACTTAAATACATAAGTACGTGACCATACCCAACAAAAATATCCCAAAAGTCAATGTTGTTAAAAAGTTCGTCACCAAAAATATAAACAATATATGAATGTATGTGTGTATGCTTTTAACTTACTGCATATATTTGTATATCTGTATATATGCAAAATTTTTGTAAGCGATACCGCTTAACATGGTCAAAGGTTGATGTAGGTAAAGTATTTTTGGTAATTACGAACACTTGCTCAAAGTCATTATATCCTGACCATACAGTATTTTATATTTTCGGTTATCAGCAAAATTCAATATCAATTTATTCAAATAACTCGCAGAACAATTATTATAGAACATAGTAATAATCTGAAGTTGGACCAGATTTTACATAGTCTTTAAAAACTTTCAAATTGAAACAAGTAAGAAATTATAATCGGTCTAGATCGACTATACGATACCCTATTCCATGGTTAAGAGACCCTATCTGTTCGGTCCAACTAATTGGATATAGGAAATAAGCATAAACCAAATTTGAGTGACATTGTTATCAATGCAGATATGAAAAATTTCATATCGGGTGCTATATTTATATTGGGACTGGTCGAAAAATGGATCGATACTGACCATATGTGGTAGTCTCTTATATTTGAAAAAATATATACAAACCAAATTTGAAAAAAATCTGTGCAATATTTTGTTTTTTAATAGATTTAAGTGAAGATCGGGAAGCAGCTCTATATGGGGCCCATGACTAAGAATTGTCCTATAGGGATTATTTTTGGACTACTGATTAATGGATATAATAAACTTATACTAACCCAATTTGACTGAGATCTATAAAATAATTTGGATCTTATGGCAATTTATGTCGATTTCATAGGGATCATTTGTATGGGCACTAGGTCTGAACATGGACCGAATGTCACCAATTTCAATAGCATTTATCATAAGGCCGATAAAAGCGACCTGTAGTTTGATTAAAAGGTTTACATGGACACACAGACGGACAGACGGATGGACGGACATTGCTAAATCGACTCAGAAAGTGATTCTGAGTCGATCGGTATAATAAAAGATGGGTCTAGGTCAAATATTTTTGGTAGTTACAAACAGCAGCACAAAGCCATTATACCCAAACCACATAGTGGTATAGGATATAAACATTCGTCAAATACTAGAACTAGTTGGCAAAGTGAAACAATTTCTCGGTGAAGGAAAGTAAGACAAATTTCAACATATAATCGATATTAATCACTTTAAATTGTTAACTAACCTTCTTCATTTACTGCTCTTGATACCGTACGACCATCCTCCTCCTGATTTCCATCGATATCCGTTGTATTTGCCAAGGACATTATTTCAGTTCGAGATAAGAAATGGGAAATATTTTCAGATTCATTTACTATTTCTTCACTTTGTATTATGTTTTTTTTAAGTATATTTTCTGACGTATTCATTTCTGAAGTTTCACGTCCCGATTCTGAGGCCGACAATAGAGCTGTAGATGCCGAAGTGTAAGAAGCTGTTTCTGAAATATTATCAATTTCATTAAGATTCATTTGCAATTGCGGTACAATTGCTACAATATCGTTATTTTGTGGATCTAATTGTTTTTCTGCTACTTTACTACCACCACCAAACGCTCTTTTAAGTGTTCTTTGTATGATAATGGCAGCCGTTTCCTCATTCATCGTGTTGCTTCGTGTGCTTGAGTGGTAAGAGGTTGATTGTTTATTGGCTTTCGTTCTTTTTAAAAAACGGCGAAAATATCTTTGTATTACATAAATAGAATTAATATATTTTTGGGAATTTATCGAATCTTTTTCTTGTCCGGCCGTGACGTGGTTATTGTTTGTATCCTCAGGACGTGTAATTATGGTTTCTTTTTTATACGATGAATCATTACGATGGATATTGTGATTGGTACTTAGATAATCTAATTGATAACTAGAGCCAACATCCTTACCAAAAGTTCTACCGCAAGTACATTTTATATATGGCGTAAAAAGAAAACGTTCCTTATTTGTAAAGTAATTATCGTAGTCTGTATAACTGATTTCTTTTGTTTTCATCGCTTGGGTAGTAGTTTTTAAATGACTAAAATATTCCACAGCAAAATCGCACAAATTTTTTGGTTGTTCTCGGAGTATTGCTTTAATAAGATCTTTTATTAGATTCGTTAGTTCCTCTGGAATAATTGAATATACCAAAGTCACTGGAACATGGTAACGCTGCGGATTTTGTACATATGAAAAGTCATATTTTTTTGTATTTGGCTCAAAATTCCTAACTGCATATTCTTCTTTTTGTGCTAAACGAGAATGAAAGTAGTTTGCAGCATACTCATAAATATCGATGGGTTTTTCCTTCAGAATTTCTCTGGTAAGATCTTTCATAAGATCACGAAGATCATCCGGAACTCTAGGTCTTGAAGATGTAGACATTTTTTTTTTTCAATTTAAATATTTAACTTGCTTTCGTTGTGACAGTTGGATCAATAATGAAGAAAAATATTGTTGCTAACCAAAGCGACTGACCAATACGCAAAAAGTACTGTTACCCAGGACAACCAAATTAACAAAATCAAAACAAACAAGTAGTCAAGTGAAATTTAATACTAAAAAAAGTGGCACAAGTACTTGCACTTGTTGCCGCTATATTTTTGAGGATGACGTGTCAAATGTGAATATCCTCTAAACATATAAACATTACATTTTTGTAATAAAAACACATAAACAAATTTTTAGTGTAGGTCTAAATATCGATTTATTTTTTTGACAGGATTGAAATTTTAATAGAATAGAAAATATTTTACGAGTATATTTGAATTGAAATGAATTTTAATTAATCTTCACTTGCTTCAACTATGCGACATATTATGGGTATATCTTGAACATGAGTCGGATTTGATATGGAATTTGAATTCAAGTTACTTGATATAAGATCTTTCTTGAATTTCTGCCATTGACGCGTCGTTAGAAAGTCATTAAATAACGTCTGACGAGAAGGTATTGTGGAATCCAAATAAAAACGTCTTCGTTGCCAAATATTTCCAGGATTTTGATTTTTTTCAAAAAGCCAAAATCTTGGTATCATCAAACATTGTACCGTAGTGCGTGCCATTATGACGCGATGCTCTAGTTTTTCACCCAAACCAAAAATGCTGCCAAATGTTAAAGAACCTACGTCAATGAAATGGTTCTCAAGTACTCCGGTGATAGGCTAAAAATAGGTTAACTTTTTGCGCATTTACTTAATTTAGATTTAAATAAATGTTAATAAATAATATGATTCTTAGATGGCGCAACCAAAATATTTCTACAATTGCCTAAACCTATTTTCATGGTATAATTTGTATTCATTTGAAATAATATTTTAAAGATGGTTTTTAATTTTTTCAAAATGTAGTAAAAATTTAGATGAGATTAAAAATAGATTACGATTTTAAACAATTCCGCTTAATTTTTTTTAATAACACTGTACAAAAATTTTCGGACTGTTGCACAGTATAATTAATCTTTAAATTCTAATACCATTTAAATTAAAAGTTAATTGCATTTCTTTTTTAACCAGCATTTATTATAATTTCATATTTCTTGTTTTTCTTTTTAAAAAACAATTAAGTTTTTTTTATAGAAAAAATTAATTTCTATCTGAAAAATTCATTACTATTTTCGGATTATTGTACAGTGGAATTGATTCTTTAGAATATTCAAGAATAGGTTTTTATGATGGAAAAAAATTTTTTTTTTTTATAAGAGTAAAAGCAAGTTAATCAAATAATAATAATAAAAAATTAAAGACATGTTCTTTTCTAGTTATCCGTTAGAAATAATGTTCAAATCATTATGAAAATGCTGAAAGTTTCAGAGCTCAAATAGAGTTTAATAACAGCATGCAATATAAGAATATAAAAATAATAATATTTAAAATTGACTTGACTTCACTCAATTGTGGTTCAAATAATGTATAATATTAATATGTTAGGCGATTTCTTGTGACCGCTGTTTTGTTCTACCATTTTATCCCGATTTTGACCAAACGTATATTATTTGAAACGTATTTCTTTTTAGCCGTTTTGCAGATTTACAGTTTTTTTAATTTTTTCCTTTATTTTGAGTAAATTGCATTTAAAGTTGCTACCAGCATATACATACATAAAATTATACAATGCTATGTGTGCGTTTATTAAATTTGTTAATGTGTTTGTAATAAAAATGAGTTTACTTTTTGTGTTGATTTGTAAATTGGCTATAATTTATTACCATACTTTTGGGGTCTTTGTTTAATGAAAAATAAAATTTCCTAGAATTTGCGCTCGAATTTCGAGGGCTGGAATCTGCTAGTTATTATAATTTTAATTTCTATCTGAAAAATGAATTACAATTTTCGGATTATTGTCTGCACCGAAATATTTACCAATGTAAGTTAGGGGGAAACAAGTGTGAACCAGTATTGCTAGTTTAGCCATTAAGTGGCTAGATTTCAGCCATTTTTGAATAATTTTTACAACAACAAGTATGATTGTTAAATTCCGCTGTGCCGAATCTTTGATATCCTCCACCTAGATTTTACGTTTACAATCATATCTGGACTTATTGCACTATTAATAACAAATGTAAACAAAAAATTTGAAAAAGTAAACAATTTGATAAACTAAATACTAAATTATAACAACAAACATATTGAATTTTTACAATTTTTTATAGGTGTCTTCATATTTTTGGACATATCTTGACACAATGATGCCCGATTTACTCCATTTTCAACAGCATGACAAAATATTATAACTTGGTAAATGGTCTATTTTGTGAATGAGCATGATTTCAGCAGACAGACAGACAGACGAACGGACGGACATCACTATATCGACTCGAGTTGCTACAAGGATGAAGAATATATCTGTGGTGACAAGCTTTCGAGAAAAATAACTTTTTATATAAGTGTAAAGGAGCTTCATTACGAATTAGGTCAGTATATTTTTATTAATATCTTTTTAATAAACAGTGCTAGAGAAATGGGCTTTTCACGTAGATATAAAGCGTTTTTAGTAGAATATGGTAACATACATAACTCAAATCGTTCTTAAGTCGACTTAGGCGGTTATCGTTTGTGACCACAGATATATACTTTATGGGGTTGGAAAAGCATTTTCCGATCGTTACAAACGGAATGACACTTTAAAATTGCCACTTAGCTATTAGCCACATTTTTATAGCCTTTATTAGAAAACTTTCAGCAAATTTGTATCCGTTTTTGGGCATTTTTCTTTTAATAGCTTTATAACATATTTTTCTTTTGGATATTTTATTAGCATATTATTTTATTCTAAACCACATTTCAAAACATCAAAGATTGGTAAAAAAAAATGTCAAACTTTAGATGTCAGTTCAAATTGTTGCCAAACAAGGTTTCTCAAAGCAATGGAAATGATCCCACTAACCTATTGCATACTATTACTTTACTAATAAACACTTTAAAAAGAAAAGTTTTTAACATTGAAAATTTTATTTCACACACTTACAGTATTGGCCATTAGTTTGAAACTTTAATTCAAAAATTAAAATTAAGGAAAAAAGATCATTAAATTAAATTAAACATTGTATTAAGAAATTTAAAGTTATCAACAAAAATACTAACTTAAATTTTTCTAAATATATATTTAGGTTACTAAAGAAATTAATCTGTCTCTTCTAAATTTAGTAAAAATGAATGCCGCTAATATCACTGGTCAACAAATTAAAAAAAAATTTACTGCAGAAACAAAGCATGTTTTTTAACTAATCTGGGTGCGCTGAATTCGAATCTGGCATATTGGGCTATCACTTGTTCATTTTTTATCGCATGCTGGCAATACTGTAAAAAAGTCAATACTGACACTACAATTTCACAATTATTAATTTGACAGAATTAATTTAATTTAATTCAATTTAATTCAATTTCATTCAATTCAATTCAATTCAATTCAATTTAATTTAATGTAATTTAATTTAATTTAATGTAATTTAATTTAATGTAATTTAATGTAATTTAATTTAATTTAATTTAATTTAATTTAATGTAATTTAATTTAATTTAATGTAATTTAATTTAATTTAATGTAATTTAATTTAATTTAATTTAATTTAATTTAATTTAGTTTAATTTAATTTAATTTAATTTAATTTAATTTAATTTAATTTAATTTAATTTAATTTAATTTAAATTAATTTAATTTAATTTAATTTAATTTAATTTAATTTAATTTAATTTAATTTAATTTAATTTAATTTAATTTAATTTAATTTAATTTAATTTAATTTAATTTAATTTAATTTAATTTAATTTAATTTAATTTAATTTAATTTAATTTAATTTAATTTAATTTAATTTAATTTAATTTAATTTAATTTAATTTAATTTAATTTAATTTAATATAATATAATATAATTTAATTTAATTTAATTTAATTTAATTTAATTTAATTTAATTTAATTTAATTTAATTTAATTTAATTTAATTTAATTTAATTTAATTTAATTTAATTTAATTTAATTTAATTTAATTTAATTTAATTTAATTTAATTTAATTTAATTTAATTTAATTTAATTTAATTTAATTTAATTTAATTTAATTTAATTTAATTTAATTTAATTTAATTTAATTTAATTTAATTTAATTTAATTTAATTTAATTTAATTTAATTTAATTTAATTTAATTTAATTTAATTTAATTTAATTTAATTTAATTTAATTTAATTTAATTTAATTTAATTTAATTTAATTTAATTTAATTTAATTTAATTTAATTTAATTTAATTTAATTTAATTTAATTTAATTAAATTAATTTAATTTAATTTAATTTAATTTAATTTAATTTAATTTAATTTAATTTAATTTAATTTAATTTAATTTAATTTAATTTAATTTAATTTAATTTAATTTAATTTAATTTAATTTAATTTAATTTAATTTAATTTAATTTAATTTAATTTAATTTAATTTAATTTAATTTAATTTAATTTAATTTAATTTAATTTAATTTAATTTAATTTAATTTAATTTAATTTAATTTAATTTAATTTAATTTAATTTAATTTAATTTAATTTAATTTAATTTAATTTAATTTAATTTAATTTAATTTAATTTAATTTAATTTAATTTAATTTAATTTAATTTAATTTAATTTAATTTAATTTAATTTAATTTAATTTAATTTAATTTAATTTAATTTAATTTAATTTAATTTAATTTAATTTAATTTAATTTAATTTAATTTAATTTAATTTAATTTAATTTAATTTAATTTAATTTAATTTAATTTAATTTAATTTAATTCAATTTAATTTAATTTAATTTAATTTAATTTAATTTAATTTAATTTAATTTAATTTAATTTAATTTAATTTAATTTAATTTAATTTAATTTAATTTAATTTAATTTAATTTAATTTAATTTAATTTAATTTAATTTAATTTAATTTAATTTAATTTAATTTAATTTAATTTAATTTAATTTAATTTAATTTAATTTTTATATAAGTGTAAAGGAGCTTCATTACGAATTAGGTCAGTATATTTTTATTAATATCTTTTTAATAAACAGTGCTAGAGAAATGGGCTTTTCACGTAGATATAAAGCGTTTTTAGTAGAATATGGTAACATACATAACTCAAATCGTTCTTAAGTCGACTTAGGCGGTTATCGTTTGTGACCACAGATATATACTTTATGGGGTTGGAAAAGCATTTTCCGATCGTTACAAACGGAATGACACTTTAAAATTGCCACTTAGCTATTAGCCACATTTTTATAGCCTTTATTAGAAAACTTTCAGCAAATTTGTATCCGTTTTTGGGCATTTTTCTTTTAATAGCTTTATAACATATTTTTCTTTTGGATATTTTATTAGCATATTATTTTATTCTAAAACACATTTCAAAACATCAAAGATTGGTAAAAAAAAATGTCAAACTTTAGATGTCAGTTCAAATTGTTGCCAAACAAGGTTTCTCAAAGCAATGGAAATGATCCCACTAACCTATTGCATACTATTACTTTACTAATAAACACTTTAAAAAGAAAAGTTTTTAACATTGAAAATTTTATTTCACACACTTACAGTATTGGCCATTAGTTTGAAACTTTAATTCAAAAATTAAAATTAAGGAAAAAAGATCATTAAATTAAATTAAACATTGTATTAAGAAATTTAAAGTTATCAACAAAAATACTAACTTAAATTTTTCTAAATATATATTTAGGTTACTAAAGAAATTAATCTGTCTCTTCTAAATTTAGTAAAAATGAATGCCGCTAATATTACTGGTCAACAAATTAAAAAAAAATTTACTGCAGAAACAAAGCATGTTTTTTAACTAATCTGGGTGCGCTGAATTCGAATCTGGCATATTGGGCTATCACTTGTTCATTTTTTATCGCATGCTGGCAATACTGTAAAAAAGTCAATACTGACACTACAATTTCACAATTATTAATTTGACAGAATTAATTTAATTTAATTCAATTTAATTCAATTTCATTCAATTCAATTCAATTCAATTTAATTTAATGTAATTTAATTTAATTTAATGTAATTTAATTTAATGTAATTTAATGTAATTTAATTTAATTTAATTTAATTTAATTTAATGTAATTTAATTTAATTTAATGTAATTTAATTTAATTTAATTTAATTTAATGTAATTTAATTTAATTTAATTTAGTTTAATTTAATTTAATTTAAATGGTATTAGAATTTAAAGATTAATTATACTGTGCAACAGTCCGAAAATTTTTGTACAGTGTTATTAAAAAAAATTAAGCGGAATTGTTTAAAATCGTAATCTCTTTTTAATCTCATCTAAATTTTTACTACATTTAATTTAATTTAATTTAATTTAATTTAATTTAATTTAATTTAATTTAATTTAATTTAATTTAATTTAATTTAATTTAATTTAATTTAATTTAATTTAATTTAATTTAATTTAATTTAATTTAATTTAATTTAATTTAATTTAATTTAATTTAATTTAATTTAATTTAATTTAATTTAATTTAATTTAATTTAATTTAATTTAATTTAATTTAATTTAATTTAATTTAATTTAATTTAATTTAATTTAATTTAATTTAATTTAATTTAATTTAATTTAATTTAATTTAATTTAATTTAATTTAATTTAATTTAATTTAATTTAATTTAATTTAATTTAATTTAATTTAATTTAATTTAATTTAATTTAATTTAATTTAATTTAATTTAATTTAATTTAATTTAATTTAATTTAATTTAATTTAATTTAATTTAATTTAATTTAATTTAATTTAATTTAATTTAATTTAATTTAATTTAATTTAATTTAATTTAATTTAATTTAATTTAATTTAATTTAATTTAATTTAATTTAAT
The DNA here is from genome assembly GCA_963682025.1 of Cordilura impudica. Taxonomy (NCBI): domain Eukaryota; kingdom Metazoa; phylum Arthropoda; class Insecta; order Diptera; family Scathophagidae; genus Cordilura; species Cordilura impudica. The sequence goes on along the minus strand of CAVMKG010000193.1, from coordinate 5,296 downwards.
TTAATTTAATTTAATTTAATTTAATTTAATTTAATTTAATTTAATTTAATTTAATTTAATTTAATTTAATTTAATTTAATTTAATTTAATTTAATTTAATTTAATTTAATTTAATTTAATTTAATTTAATTTAATTTAATTTAATTTAATTTAATTTAATTTAATTTAATTAAATTAATTTAATTTAATTTAATTTAATTTAATTTAATTTAATTTAATTTAATTTAATTTAATTTAATTTAATTAAATTAAATTAAATTAAATTAATTTAATTTAATTTAATTTAATTTAATTTAATTTAATTTAATTTAATTTAATTTAATTTAATTTAATTTAATTTAATTTAATTTAATTTAATTTAATTTAATTTAATTTAATTTAATTTAATTTAATTTAATTTAATTTAATTTAATTTAATTTAATTTAATTTAATTTAATTTAATTTAATTTAATTTAATTTAATTTAATTTAATTTAATTTAATTTAATTTAATTTAATTTAATTTAATTTAATTTAATTTAATTTAATTTAATTTAATTTAATTTAATTTAATTTAATTTAATTTAATTTAATTTAATTTAATTTAATTTAATTTAATTTAATTTAATTTAATTTAATTTAATTTAATTTAATTTAATTTAATTTAATTTAATTTAATTTAATTTAATTTAATTTAATTTAATTTAATTTAATTTAATTTAATTTAATTTAATTTAATTTAATTTAATTTAATTTAATTTAATTTAATTTAATTTAATTTAATTTAATTTAATTTAATTTAATTTAATTTAATTTAATTTAATTTAATTTAATTTAATTTAATTTAATTTAATTTAATTTAATTTAATTTAATTTAATTTAATTTAATTTAATTTAATTTAATTTAATTTAATTTAATTTAATTTAATTTAATTTAATTTAATTTAATTTAATTTAATTTAATTTAATTTAATTTAATTTAATTTAATTTAATTTAATTTAATTTAATTTAATTTAATTTAATTTAATTTAATTTAATTTAATTTAATTTAATTTAATTTAATTTAATTTAATTTAATTTAATTTAATTTAATTTAATTTAATTTAATTTAATTTAATTTAATTTAATTTAATTTAATTTAATTTAATTTAATTTAATTTAATTTAATTTAATTTAATTTAATTTAATTTAATTTAATTTAATTTAATTTAATTTAATTTAATTTAATTTAATTTAATTAAATTTAATTTAATTTAATTTAATTTAATTTAATTTAATTAAATTTAATTTAATTTAATTTAATTTAATTTAATTTAATTTAATTTAATTTAATTTAATTTAATTTAATTTAATTTAATTTAATTTAATTTAATTTAATTTAATTTAATTTAATTTAATTTAATTTAATTTAATTTAATTTAATTTAATTTAATTTAATTTAATTAAATTTAATTTAATTTAATTTAATTTAATTTAATTTAATTTAATTTAATTTAATTTAATTTAATTAATTTAATTTAATTTAATTTAATTTAATTTAATTTAATTTAATTTAATTTAATTTAATTTAATTTAATTTAATTTAATTTAATTTAATTTAATTTAATTTAATTTAATTTAATTTAATTTAATTTAATTTAATTTAATTTAATTTAATTTAATTTATTTAATTTAATTTAATTTAATTTAATTTAATTTAATTTAATTTAATTTAATTTAATTTAATTTAATTTAATTTAATTTAATTTAATTTAATTTAATTTAATTTAATTTAATTTAATTTAATTTAATTTAATTTAATTTAATTTAATTTAATTTAATTTAATTTAATTTAATTTAATTTAATTTAATTTAATTTAATTTAATTTAATTTAATTTAATTTAATTTAATTTAATTTAATTTAATTTAATTTAATTTAATTTAATTTAATTTAATTTAATTTAATTTAATTTAATTTAATTTAATTTAATTTAATTTAATTTAATTTAATTTATTTAATTTAATTTAATTTAATTTAATTTAATTTAATTTAATTTAATTTAATTTAATTTAATTTAATTTAATTTAATTTAATTTAATTAATTTAATTTAATTTAATTTAATTTAATTTAATTTAATTTAATTTAATTTAATTTAATTTAATTTAATTTAATTTAATTTAATTTAATTTAATTTAATTTAATTTAATTTAATTTAATTTAATTTAATTTAATTTAATTTAATTTAATTTAATTTAATTTAATTTAATTTAATTTAATTTAATTTAATTTAATTTAATTTAATTTAATTTAATTTAATTTAATTTAATTTAATTTAATTTAATTTAATTTAATTTAATTTAATTTTAATTTAATTTAATTTAATTTAATTTAATTTAATTTAATTTAATTTAATTTAATTTAATTTAATTTAATTTAATTTAATTTAATTTAATTTAATTTAATTTAATTTAATTTAATTTAATTTAATTTAATTTAATTTAATTTAATTTAATTTAATTTAATTTAATTTAATTTAATTTAATTTAATTTAATTTATTTAATTTAATTTAATTTAATTTAATTTAATTTAATTTAATTTAATTTAATTTAATTTAATTTAATTTAATTTAATTTAATTTAATTTAATTTAATTTAATTTAATTTAATTTAATTTAATTTAATTTAATTTAATTTAATTTAATTAATTTAATTTAATTTAATTTAATTTAATTTAATTTAATTTAATTTAATTTAATTTAATTTAATTTAATTTAATTTAATTTAATTTAATTTAATTTAATTTAATTTAATTTAATTTAATTTAATTTAATTTAATTTAATTTAATTTAATTTAATTTAATTTAATTTAATTTAATTTAATTTAATTTAATTTAATTTTAATTTTATTAAATTTAATAAATTAATATTAAATTAAAAATTTAATTTAATTTAATTTAATTTAATTTATTTAATTTAATTTATAATTAATTTAATTTAATTTAATTTAATTTAATTTAATTTAATTTAATTTAATTAATTTAATTTAATTTAATTTAATTTAATTTAATTTAATTTAATTTAATTAATTTAATTTAATTAATTTAATTTAATTTAATTTTAATTTAATTTAATTTAATTTAATTTAATTTAATTAATTTAATTTAATTTAATTTAATTTAATTTAATTTTAATTTAATTTAATTTAATTTAATTTAATTTAATTTAATTTAATTTATTTAATTTAATTTAATTTAATTTAATTTAATTTATTTAATTTAATTTAATTTAATTTAATTAATTTAATTTAATTTAATTTAATTTAATTTAATTTAATTTAATTTAATTTAATTTAATTTAATTTAATTTAATTTAATTTAATTTAATTTAATTTAATTTAATTTAATTAATTTAATTTAATTTAATTTAATTTAATTAATTTAATTTAATTAATTTAATTTAATTTAATTTAATTTAATTAATTTAATTTAATTTAATTTAATTTAATTAATTTATTTTAATTTAATTTAATTTAATTTAATTTAATTTATTTAATTTAATTTAATTTAATTTAATTTAATTTAATTAATTTAATTTAATTTAATTTAATTTAATTTAATTTAATTTAATTTAATTTAATTTAATTTAATTTAATTTAATTATTTAATTTAATTTAATTAATTTAATTTATTTAATTTAATTTAATTTAATTTAATTTAATTTAATTTAATTTAATTAATTTAATTTATTTAATTTAATTTAATTTAATTTAATTTAATTTAATTTAATTAATTTAATTTAATTTAATTTAATTTAATTTAATAATTTAATTTAATTTAATTTAATTTAATTTAATTTAATTTATTTATTTAATTTAATTAATTTAACTAAATATTTAATTTAATTTATTTAATTTAATTTAATTTAATTTAATTTAATTTAATTTAATTTAATTTAATTAATTTAATTTATTTAATTTAATTTAATTTAATTTAATTTAATTTAATTTAATTTAATTTAATTTATTTAATTTAATTTAATTTAATTTATTTAATTTAATTTAATTTAATTTAATTTAATTTAATTTAATTTAATTTAATTTAATTATTTAATTTAATTAATTTAATTTAATTTAATTTAATTTAATTTAATTTAATTTAATTTAATTTAATTTAATTTAATTAATTTAATTTAATTTTAATTTAATTTAATTAATTTAATTTAATTTAATTTAATTTAATTAATTTAATTTAAATTAATTTAATTTATTTAATTTAATTTAATTTAATTTAATTTAATTTAATTTAATTTAATTTAATTTAATTTAATTTAATTTAATTTAATTTAATTTAATTTAATTTAATTTAATTTAATTTATTTAATTTAATTTAATTTTTAATTAATTTAATTTTAATTTAATTTTAATTTAATTTAATTTAATTTAATTTTAATTTAATTTAATTTAATTTAATTTAATTTAATTTAATTAATTTAATTTAATTTAATTTAATTTAATTTATTTAATTTAATTTAATTTAATTTAATTTAATTTAATTTAATTTAATTTTAATTTATTTAATTTAATTTAATTTATTTAATTTAATTTAATTTAATTTAATTTAATTTAATTTAATTTAATTTAATTTAATTTAATTTAATTTAATTATTTAATTTAATTTAATTTAATTAATTTAATTTAATTTAATTTAATTTATTAATTTAATTTAATTTAATTAATTTAATTTAATTTAATTTAATTTAATTTTAATTTAATTTAATTTAATTTAATTTAATTTAATTTAATTTAATTTAATTTAATTATTAATTTAATTTAATTTAATTTAATTTAATTTAATTTAATTTAATTTAATTAATTTAATTTAATTTAATTTAATTTATTATTTAATTTAATTTAATTTAATTTAATTTAATTTAATTTAATTTAATTTAATTTAATTTAATTTAATTTAATTTAATTTAATTTATTTAATTTAATTTAATTTAATTTAATTAATTTATTAATTTAATTTAATTTATTTAATTTAATTTAATTTAATTTAATTTAATTTAATTTAATTTAATTTAATTTAATTTAATTTATTTAATTTAATTTATTTAATTTAATTTAATTTAATTTAATTTAATTTAATTTAATTTAATTTAATTTAATTTAATTTAATTTATTTAATTTAATTTTAATTTAATTTAATTTAATTTAATTTAATTTAATTTAATTTAATTTAATTTAATTTAATTTAATTTAATTTAATTTAATTTAATTTAATTTAATTTAATTAATTTAATTTAATTTATTTAATTTAATTTAATTTAATTTAT
>CAVMKG010000192.1:65000-67500 GCA_963682025.1 Cordilura impudica | reverse complement strand
TATTATTATTTTTATTATTATTATTATTATTATTATTATTATTATTATTATTATTATTATTATTATTATTTATTATTATTATTATTATTATTATTATTATTATTATTATTATTATTATTATTATTATTATTTATTATTATTATTATTATTATTATTATTATATTATTATTATTATTATTATTATTATTATTATTATTATTATTATTATTATTATTATTATTATTTATTATTATTATTATTTATTATTATAATTATTATTATTATTATTATTATTATTATTATTATTATTATTATTATTATTATTATTATTATTATTATTATTATTATTATTATTATTATTATTATTATTATTATTATTATTATTATTATTATTATTATTATTATTATTATTATTATTATTATTATTATTATTATTATTATTATTATTATTATTATTATTATTATTATTATTATTATTATTATTATTATTATTATTATTATTATTATTATTATTATTATTATTATTATTATTATTATTATTATTATTATTATTATTATTATTATTATTATTATTATTATTATTATTATTATTATTATTATTATTATTATTATTATTATTATTATTATTATTATTATTATTATTATTATTATTATTATTATTATTATTATTATTATTATTATTATTATTATTATTATTATTATTATTATTATTATTATTATTATTATTATTATTATTATTATTATTATTATTATTATTATTATTATTATTATTATTATTATTATTATTATTATTATTATTATTATTATTATTATTATTATTATTATTATTATTATTATTATTATTATTATTATTATTATTATTATTATTATTATTATTATTATTATTATTATTATTATTATTATTATTATTATTATTATTATTATTATTATTATTATTATTATTATTATTATTATTATTATTATTATTATTATTATTATTATTATTATTATTATTATTATTATTATTATTATTATTATTATTATTATTATTATTATTATTATTATTATTATTATTATTATTATTATTATTATTATTATTATTATTATTATTATTATTATTATTATTATTATTATTATTATTATTATTATTATTATTATTATTATTATTATTATTATTATTATTATTATTATTATTATTATTATTATTATTATTATTATTATTATTATTATTATTATTATTATTATTATTATTATTATTATTATTATTATTATTATTATTATTATTATTATTATTATTATTATTATTATTATTATTATTATTATTATTATTATTATTATTATTATTATTATTATTATTATTATTATTATTATTATTATTATTATTATTATTATTATTATTATTATTATTATTATTATTATTATTATTATTATTATTATTATTATTATTATTATTATTATTATTATTATTATTATTATTATTATTATTATTATTATTATTATTATTATTATTATTATTATTATTATTATTATTATTATTATTATTATTATTATTATTATTATTATTATTATTATTATTATTATTATTATTATTATTATTATTATTATTATTATTATTATTATTATTATTATTATTATTATTATTATTATTATTATTATTATTATTATTATTATTATTATTATTATTATTATTATTATTATTATTATTATTATTATTATTATTATTATTATTATTATTATTATTATTATTATTATTATTATTATTATTATTATTATTATTATTATTATTATTATTATTATTATTATTATTATTATTATTATTATTATTATTATTATTATTATTATTATTATTATTATTATTATTTTATTATTATTATTATTATTATTATTATTATTATTATTATTATTATTATTATTATTTTATTATTATTATTATTATTAATTATTATTATTATTATTATTATTATTATTATTATTATTTATTATTATTATTATTATTATTATTATTATTATTATTATTATTATTATTATTATTATTATTATTATTATTATTATTATTATTATTATTATTATTATTATTATTATTATTATTATTATTATTATTATTATTATTATTATTATTATTATTATTATTATTATTATTATTATTATTATTATTATTTTTATTATTATTATTATTATTATTATTATTATTATTATTATTATTATTATTATTATTATTATTATTATTATTATTATTATTATTATTATTATTATTATTATTATTATTATTATTATTATTATTATTATTATTATTATTATTATTATTATTTATTATTATTATTATTATTATTATTATTATTATTATTATTATTATTATTATTATTATTATTATTATTATTATTATTATTATTATTATTATTATTATTATTTATTATTATTATTATTATTATATTATTATTATTATTATTATTATTATTATTATTATTATTATTATTATTATTATTATTATTATTATTATTATTATTATTATTATTATTATTATTATTATTATTATTATTATTAT
>CAVMKG010000192.1:40000-60000 GCA_963682025.1 Cordilura impudica | reverse complement strand
ATTGATAAGGAGCAAAAATATAAACACACACGCCTATGCTTCTATAGTTAAAGCGAAGATCTCAGATCATTACGCTCTTTTTTGCAGTCTCTCTGAGAACGAGAATGAAGTTACAGATAATCAACAGATAAATGGTTTTATTACTCGCCAAGTTTGCAATTATAAAGTAAAAAACCAGATCTGTACAACCAACTGGAGCGAAGTTGAAAACCACACAAACAAACCCAAATGAAATTTTTAATATAATAAATGAAAAATTCAGCAAAATCTACGAAAACTCTAAAATAAACGTTAAAAAAAGAAAAATAGAAAAACGAATCCATGGATAAATGAAGATTTAAAAAAATGTTGTGAAATTAGGGATAAACTGTACAAAAAATGGCTAAACAACAGAAATAATACAGCATATGAAAATGAATATAAAAAATATAGAAATACTTTGAACAAAAAACTAAATTACACAAAAAACTTATACTATAAACTGAAATTCGTCGAAAATAGAAATAACGTACGCGTAACGTGGCAATTAATAAACCAAATAATTGGTAAAAAATCCAATAATATCGATAATGTAATATTAACAAATTTCCGAAATATGAACTTATCCGAGATATGCAATAATTTTGCTATAAACTTTAAAGAAAATATTGAAAAAATTATACATAACTGTGGTATTAATACAATTAATCACACACCATTAACACTACAAAACTCCTTTTATTTTACACTCACAAACGAGGAAGAAATTTTTAACATTTTAAATACACTAAAGATCAATAAAAGTGCCGGAGTTGATGGAATTAGGCCTATTGATTTAAAGAACAATGCAAGTATAATGACTCCAATCATAACAAAACTAATCAACAGCATTATAAATACCAATATAATACCAGATATGTTAAAAATATCATTTGTACGTCCTATATATAAAGGCGGCATAAAATCAGACTGTAATAATTACCGACCAATAGCTATTCTACCCGCCATTGAAAAAATTATGGAAGAAATTGTGTGTAGACGTTTAACAAACTTTATAAACAAATATAATGTAATCAATAAAACTCAATTTGGATTCCAACGAGGAAAAAGTATAAACAAGCTTTTAGGAAACTTTGCGAACTTTATAAATGAACAGTTAAGCAAAAATCATCATTGCTTAACATTGTTCATAGACTTCAGCAAAGCTTTTGACACGCTTTCACATGAAAAGCTTCTAATGATGTTGGAAAAGATTGGAATTCGTGGAACTGCTTTAGAGTGGTTTATAAGCTACCTTACCTTCAGGAAATATTACGTGAAAATATCAGATAATTTAAGTAACGAAATCGGCACAAATTATGGGGTACCACAGGGCTCAAAATTAGGTCCCATACTTTATATTATTTATTCGAATGAATTACTAAATGCTCTAACCATGAGTCAAACATTTGCATACGCAGACGATACTGCAATTGTTGTAGCACAGAAGACTATTGAGGCTGCGTCAAGAATTATGCAACATCAGCTAGATACTGCAGTTAGATGGTGTCACGATCATGGTCTAATAATAAACTCAACCAAGACGAAACTTATGCATATCAAACCTCCATACGTACGCTATGCTGATATAGACATCAAATTTCACTCCACAGAATGTCTTCATGAACATAAAATGATAAACGCAATTTATGAGAATGATAAGTGCTCCACTAAAATTGAACTTGTGAATACGTACAAATACCTTGGTGTATACGTAGACCAAAACTTCAAATGGAATATACACATAGAAGAAGTCCGTAAAAAATTGAGGAAAGCAGCATTTATGTTACACCACTTAAGCTACTGCTCAAGCAAATTTGTCATGCGACAAGTGTATTTCTCGTTAGCCGAATCTCATATTCGCCATGGGATAACCGCCTGGGGAAGCTCAACATATTGCAGGCTACTTCAGCAAACACAAAATCAGTTGCTTAAAATTTTAAACACAAGTGGCAACAATAATAATCAATATCCAATATCAACAAGAAACATCGAAACAACAAATAATACAAATGAAATGTTAAACAACACAACAACAAATCATGATAACAACCATCAACCAACCACCAATAATATAGCGAAAAAACTACACCTCCTAAATATCTATAACATCTACTATACAACGGTTGCTATCGAATTCTACAACGATACAAGGTTCCTCCACAGAATAGATCACGCACATCAAACACGAAGAAATGTCGAAGGAAGATACCAAGTCCAGAGATACACCAACAACTACGGAAAAAACACATTATCGGTCATTCTGCCAACAATCTTTAACCAAATGCCGAACGATGTCATATATTCTACCAATAACAATAAAAACAAATTATTCAAAAACTTTTTTCTAAATATGCAATGAATGCTCTTTAAAAATTTAAAAATGTAAATTTAATAAAACATTTTAATTATTACCTGCAGACAAGCCACTATGGCTTCGCAAGGTTACTAATTTCCATGAATTGTTAAAATTTGTTAAATTTTGAAATAAAATTTGAAAAAAAAAAAAAAAAAAATTATTATTATTATTATTATTATTATTATTATTATTATTATTATTATTATTATTATTATTATTATTATTATTATTATTATTATTATTATTATTATTATTATTATTATTATTATTATTATTATTATTATTATTATTATTATTATTATTATTATTATTATTATTATTATTATTATTATTATTATTATTATTATTATTATTATTATTATTATTATTATTATTATTATTATTATTATTATTATTATTATTATTATTATTATTATTATTATTATTATTATTATTATTATTATTATTATTATTATTATTATTATTATTATTATTATTATTATTATTATTATTATTATTATTATTATTATTATTATTATTATTATTATTATTATTATTATTATTATTATTATTATTATTATTATTATTATTATTATTATTATTATTATTATTATTATTATTATTATTATTATTATTATTATTATTATTATTATTATTATTATTATTATTATTATTATTATTATTATTATTATTATTATTATTATTATTATTATTATTATTATTATTATTATTATTATTATTATTATTATTATTATTATTATTATTATTATTATTATTATTATTATTATTATTATTATTATTATTATTATTATTATTATTATTATTATTATTATTATTATTATTATTATTATTATTATTATTATTATTATTATTATTATTATTATTATTATTATTATTATTATTATTATTATTATTATTATTATTATTATTATTATTATTATTATTATTATTATTATTATTATTATTATTATTATTATTATTATTATTATTATTATTATTATTATTATTATTATTATTATTATTATTATTATTATTATTATTATTATTATTATTATTATTATTATTATTATTATTATTATTATTATTATTATTATTATTATTATTATTATTATTATTATTATTATTATTATTATTATTATTATTATTATTATTATTATTATTATTATTATTATTATTATTATTATTATTATTATTATTATTATTATTATTATTATTATTATTATTATTATTATTATTATTATTATTATTATTATTATTATTATTATTATTATTATTATTATTATTATTATTATTATTATTATTATTATTATTATTATTATTATTATTATTATTATTATTATTATTATTATTATTATTATTATTATTATTATTATTATTATTATTATTATTATTATTATTATTATTATTATTATTATTATTATTATTATTATTATTATTATTATTATTATTATTATTATTATTATTATTATTATTATTATTATTATTATTATTATTATTATTATTATTATTATTATTATTATTATTATTATTATTATTATTATTATTATTATTATTATTATTATTATTATTATTATTATTATTATTATTATTATTATTATTATTATTATTATTATTATTATTATTATTATTATTATTATTATTATTATTATTATTATTATTATTATTATTATTATTATTATTATTATTATTATTATTATTATTATTATTATTATTATTATTATTATTATTATTATTATTATTATTATTATTATTATTATTATTATTATTATTATTATTATTATTATTATTATTATTATTATTATTATTATTATTATTATTATTATTATTATTATTATTATTATTATATTATTATTATTATTATTATTATTATTATTATTATTATTATTATTATTATTATTATTATTATTATTATTATTATTATTATTATTATTATTATTATTATTATTATTATTATTATTATTTATTATTATTATTATTATTATTATTATTATTATTATTATTATTATTATTATTATTATTATTATTATTATTATTATTATTATTATTATTATTATTATTATTATTATTATTATTATTATTATTATTATTATTATTATTATTATTATTATTATTATTATTATTATTATTATTATTATTATTATTATTATTATTATTATTATTATTATTATTATTATTATTATTATTATTATTATTATTATTATTATTATTATTATTATTATTATTATTATTATTATTATTATTATTATTATTATTATTATTATTATTATTATTATTATTATTATTATTATTATTATTATTATTATTATTATTATTATTATTATTATTATTATTTATTATTATTATTATTATTATTATTATTATTATTATTATTATTATTATTATTATTATTATTATTATTATTATTATTATTATTATTATTATTATTATTATTATTATATTATTATTATTATTATTATTATTATTATTATTATTATTATTATTATTATTATTATTATTATTATTATTATTATTATTATTATTATTATTATTATTATTATTATTATTATTATTATTATTATTATTATTATTATTATTATTATTATTATTATTATTATTATTATTATTATTATTATTATTATTATTATTATTATTATTATTATTATTATTATTATTATTATTATTATTATTATTATTATTATTATTATTATTATTATTATTATTATTATTATTATTATTATATTATTATTATTATTATTATTATTATTATTATTATTATTATTATTATTATTATTATTATTATTATTATTATTATTATTATTATTATTATTATTATTATTATTATTATTATTATTATTATTATTATTATTATTATTATTATTATTATTATTATTATTATTATTATTATTATTATTATTATTATTATTATTATTATTATTATTATTATTATTATTATTATTATTATTATTATTATTATTATTATTATTATTATTATTATTATTATTATTATTATTATTATTATTATTATTATTATTATTATTATTATTATTATTATTATTATTATTATTATTATTATTATTATTATTATTATTATTATTATTATTATTATTATTATTATTATTATTATTATTATTATTATTATTATTATTATTATTATTATTATTATTATTATTATTATTATTATTATTATTATTATTATTATTATTATTATTATTATTATTATTATTATTATTATTATTATTATTATTATTATTATTATTATTATTATTATTATTATTATTATTATTATTATTATTATTATTATTATTATTATTATTATTATTATTATTATTATTATTATTATTATTATTATTATTATTATTATTATTATTATTATTATTATTATTATTATTATTATTATTATTATTATTATTATTATTATTATTATTATTATTATTATTATTATTATTATTATTATTATTATTATTATTTATTATTATTATTATTATTATTATTATTATTATTATTATTATTATTATTATTATTATTATTATTATTATTATTATTATTATTATTATTATTATTATTATTATATTATTATTTATTATTATTATTATTATTATTATTATTATTATTATTATTATTATTATTATTATTATTATTATTATTATTATTATTATTATTATTATTATTATTATTATTATTATTATTATTATTATTATTATTATTATTATTATTATTATTATTATTATTATTATTATTATTATTATTATTATTATTATTATTATTATTATTATTATTATTATTATTATTATTATTATTATTATTATTATTATTATTATTATTATTATTATTATTATTATTATTATTATTATTATTATTATTATTATTATTATTATTATTATTATTATTATTATTATTATTATTATTATTATTATTATTATTATTATTATTATTATTATTATTATTATTATTATTATTATTATTATTATTATTATTATTATTATTATTATTATTATTATTATTATTATTATTATTATTATTATTATTATTATTATTATTATTATTATTATTATTATTATTATTATTATTATTATTATTATTATTATTATTATTATTATTATTATTATTATTATTATTATTATTATTATTATTATTATTATTATTATTATTATTATTATTATTATTATTATTATTATTATTATTATTATTATTATTATTATTATTATTATTATTATTATTATTATTATTATTATTATTATTATTATTATTATTATTATTATTATTATTATTATTATTATTATTATTATTATTATTATTATTATTATTATTATTATTATTATTATTATTATTATTATTATTATTATTATTATTATTATTATTATTATTATTATTATTATTATTATTATTATTATTATTATTATTATTATTATTATTATTATTATTATTATTATTATTATTATTATTATTATTATTATTATTATTATTATTATTATTATTATTATTATTATTATTATTATTATTATTATTATTATTATTATTATTATTATTATTATTATTATTATTATTATTATTATTATTATTATTATTATTATTATTATTATTATTATTATTATTATTATTATTATTATTATTATTATTATTATTATTATTATTATTATTATTATTATTATTATTATTATTATTATTATTATTATTATTATTATTATTATTATTATTATTATTATTATTATTATTATTATTATTATTATTATTATTATTATTATTATTATTATTATTATTATTATTATTATTATTATTATTATTATTATTATTATTATTATTATTATTATTATTATTATTATTATTATTATTATTATTATTATTATTATTATTATTATTATTATTATTATTATTATTATTATTATTATTATTATTATTATTATTATTATTATATTATTATTATTATTATTATTATTATTATTATTATTATTATTATTATTATTATTATTATTATTATTATTATTATTATTATTATTATTATTATTATTATTATTTATTATTATTATTATTATTATTATTATTATTATTATTATTATTATTATTATTATTATTATTATTATTATTATTATTATTATTATTATTATTATTATTATTATTATTATTATTATTATTATTATTATTATTATTATTATTATTATTATTATTATTATTATTATTATTATTATTATTATTATTATTATTATTATTATTATTATTATTATTATTATTATTATTTATTATTATTATTATTATTATTATTATTATTATTATTATTATTATTATTATTATTATTATTATTATTATTATTATTATTATTATTATTATTATTATTATTATTATTATTATTATTATTATTATTATTATTATTATTATTATTATTATTATTATTATTATTATTATTATTATTATTATTATTATTATTATTATTATTATTATTATTATTATTATTATTATTATTATTATTATTATTATTATTATTATTATTATTATTATTATTATTATTATTATTATTATTATTATTATTATTATTATTAT
The DNA here is from genome assembly GCA_963682025.1 of Cordilura impudica. Taxonomy (NCBI): domain Eukaryota; kingdom Metazoa; phylum Arthropoda; class Insecta; order Diptera; family Scathophagidae; genus Cordilura; species Cordilura impudica. Next base: position 52,133 of record CAVMKG010000192.1, on the reverse strand, counting down.
TATTATTATTATTATTATTATTATTATTATTATTATTATTATTATTATTATTATTATTATTATTATTATTATTATTATTATTATTATTATTTATTATTATTATTATTATTATTATTATTATTATTATTATTATTATTATTATTATTATTATTATTATTATTATTATTATTATTATTATTATTATTATTATTATTATTATTATTATTATATTATTATTATTATTATTATTATTATTATTATTATTATTATTATTATTATTATTATTATTATTATTATTATTATTATTATTATTATTATTATTATTATTATTATTATTATTATTATTATTATTATTATTATTATTATTATTATTATTATTATATTATTATTATTATTATTATTATTATTATTATTATTATTATTATTATTATTATTATTATTATTATTATTATTATTATTATTATTATTATTATTATTATTATTATTATTATTATTATTATTATTATTATATTATTATTATTATTATTATTATTATTATTATTATTAATTATTATTATTATTATTATTATTATTATTATTATTATTATTATTATTATTATTATTATTATTATTATTATTATTATTATTATTATTATTATTATTATTATTATTATTATTATTATTATTATTATTATTATTATTATTATTATTATTATTATTATTATTATTATTATTATTATTATTATTATTATTATTATTATTATTATTATTATTATTATTATTATTATTATTATTATATTATTATTATTATTATTATTATTATTATTATTATTATTATTATTATTATTATTATTTATTATTATTATTATTATTATTATTATTATTATTATTATTATTATTATTATTATTATTATTATTATTATTTATTATTATTATTATTATTATTATTATTATTATTATTATTATTATTATTATTATTATTATTATTATTATTATTATTATTATTATTATTATTATTATTATTATATTATTATTATTATTATTATTATTATTATTATTATTATTATTATTATTATTATTATTATTATTATTATTATTATTATTATTATTATTATTATTATTATTATTATTATTATTATTATTATTATTATTATTATTATTATTATTATTATTATTATTATTATTATTATTATTATTATTATTATTATTATTATTATTATTATTATTATTATTATTATTATTATTATTATTATTATTATTATTATTATTATTATTATTATTATTATTATTATTATTATTATTATTATTATTATTATTATTATTATTATTATTATTATTATTATTATTATTATTATTATATTATTATTATTATTATTATTATTATTATTATTATTATTATTATTATTATTATTATTATTATTATTATTATTATTATATTATTATTATTATTATTATTATTATTATTATATTATTATTATTATTATTATTATTATTATTATTATTTATTATTATTATTATTATTATTATTATTATTATTATTATTATTATTATTATTATTATATTATTATTATTATTATTATTATTATTATTATTATTATTATTATTATTATTATTATTATTATTATTATTATTATTATTATTATTATTATTATTATTATTATTATTATTATTATTATTATTATTATTATTATTATTATTATTATTATATTATTATTATTATTATTATTATTATTATTATTATTATTATTATTATTATTATTATTATTATTATTATTATTATTATTATTATTATTATTATTATTATTATTATTATTATTATTATTATTATTATTATTATTATTATTATTATTATTATTATTATATTATTATTATTATTATTATTATTATTATTATTATTATTATTATTATTATTATTTTTATTATTATTATTATTATTATTATTATTATTATTATTATTATTATTATTATTATTATTATTATTATTATTATTATTATTATTATTATTATTATTATTATATTATTATTATTATTATTATTATTATTATTATTATTATTATATTATAATTATATTATTATTATTATTATTATTATTATTATTATTATTATTATTATTATTATTATTATTATTATTATTATTATTATTATTATTATTATTATTATTATTATTATTATTATTATTATTATTATTATTATTATTATTATTATTAATATTATTATTATTATTATTATATTATTATTATTATTATTATTATTATTATTATTATTATTATTATTATTATTATTATTATTATATTATTATTATTATTATTATTATTATTATTATTATTATATTATTATTATTATTATTATTATTATTATTATTATTATTATTATTATTATTATTATTATTATTATATTATTATTATTATTATTATTATTATTATTATTATTATTATTATTATTATTATTATTATTATTATTATTATTATTATTATTATTATTATTATTATTATTATTATTATTATTATTATTATTATTATTATTATTATTATTATATTATTATTATTATTATTATTATTATTATTATTATTATTATTATTATTATTATTATTATTATTATTATTATTATTATTATATTATTATTATTATTATTATTATTATTATTATTATTATTATTATTATTATTATTATTATTATTATTATTATTATTATTATTATTATTATTATTATTATTATTATTATTATTATTATTATTATTATTATTATTATTATTATTATTATTATTATTATTATTATTATTATTATTATTATTATTATTATTATTATTATTATTATTATTATTATTATTATTATTATTATTATTATTATTATTATTATTATTATTATTATTATTATTATTATTATTATTATTATTATTATTATTATTATTATTATTATTATTATTATTATTATTATTATTATTATTATTATTATTATTATTATTATTATTATTATTATTATTATTATTATTATTATTATTATTATTATTTTATTATTATTATTATTATTATTATTATTATTATTATTATTATTATTATTATTATTATTATTATTATTATTATTATTATTATTATTATTATTATTATTATTATTATTATTATTATTATTATTATTATTATTATTATTATTATTATTATTATTATTATTATTATTATTATTATTATTATTATTATTATTATTATTATTATTATTATTATTATTATTATTATTATTATTATTATTATATTATTATTATTATTATTATTATTATTATTATTATTATTATTATTATTATTATTATTATTATTATTATTATTATTATTATTATTATTATTATTATTATTATTATTATTATTATTATTATTATTATTATTATTATTATTATTATTATTATTATTATTATTATTATTATTATTATTATTATTATTATTATTATTATTATTATTATTATTATTATTATTATTATTATTATTATTATTATTATATTATTATTATTATTATTATTATTATTATTATTATTATTATTATTATTATTATTATTATTATTATTATTATTATTATTATATTATTATTATTATTATTATTATTATTATTATTATTATTATTATTATTATTATTATTATTATTATTATTATTATTATTATTATTATTATTATTATTATTATTATTATTATTATTATTATTATTATTATTATTATTATTATTATTATTATTATTATTATTATTATTATTATTATTATTATTATTATTATTATTATTATTATTATTATTATTATTATTATTATTATTATTATTATTATTATTATTATTATTATTATTATTATTATTATTATTATTATTATTATTATTATTATTATTATTATTATTATTATTATTATTATTATTATTATTATTATTATTATTATTATTATTATTATTATTATTATTATTATTATTATTATTATTATTATTATTATTATTATTATTATTATTATTATTATTATTATTATTATTATTATTATTATTATTATTATTATTATTATTATTATTATTATTATTATTATTATTATTATTATTATATTATTATTATTATTATTATTATTATTATTATTATTATTATTATTATTATTATTATTATTATTATTATTATTATTATTATTATTATTATTATTATTATTATTATTATTATTATTATTATTATTATTATTATTATTATTATTATTATTATTATTATTATTATTATTATTATTATTATTATTATTATTATTATTATTATTATTATTATTATTATTATTATTATTATTATTATTATTATATTATTATTATTATTATTATTATTATTATTATTATTATTATTATTATTATTATTATTATTATTATTATTATTATTATTATTATTATTATTATTATTATTATTATTATTATTATTATTATTATTATTATTATTATTATTATTATTATTATTATTATTATTATTATTATTATTATTATTATTATTATTATTATTATTATTATTATTATTATTATTATTATTATTATTATTATTATTATTATTATTATTATTATTATTATATTATTATTATTATTATTATTATTATTATTATTATTATTATTATTATTATTATTATTATTATTATTATTATTATTATTATTATTATTATTATTATTATTATTATTATTATTATTATTATTATTATTATTATTATTATTATTATTATTATTATTATTATTATTATTATTATTATTATTATTATTATTATTATTATTATTATTATTATTATTATTATTATTATTATTATTATTATTATTATTATTATTATTATTATTATTATTATTATTATTATTATTATTATTATTATTATTATTATTATTATTATTATTATTATTATTATTATTATTATTATTATTATTATTATTATTATTATTATTATTATTATATTATTATTATTATTATTATTATTATTATTATTATTATTATTATTATTATTATTATTATTATTATTATTATTATTATTATTATATTATTATTATTATTATTATTATTATTATTATTATTATTATTATTATTATTATTATTATTATTATTATTATTATTATTATTATTATTATTATTATTATTATTATTATTATTATTATTATTATTATTATTATTATTATTATTATTATTATTATTATTATTATTATTATTATTATTATTATTATTATTATTATTATTATTATTATTATTATTATTATTATTATTATTATTATTATTATTATTATTATTATTATTATTATTATTATTATTATTATTATTATTATTATTATTATTATTATTATTATTATTATTATTATTATTATTATTATTATTATTATTATTATTATTATTATTATTATTATTATTATTATTATTATTATTATTATTATTATTATTATTATTATTATTATTATTATTATTATTATTATTATTATTATTATTATTATTATTATTATTATTATTATTATTATTATTATTATTATTATTATTATTATTATTATTATTATTATTATTATTATTATTATTATTATTATTATATTATTATTATTATTATTATTATTATTATTATTATTATTATTATTATTATTATTATTATTATTATTATTATTATTATTATTATTATTATTATTATTATTATTATTATTATTATTATTATTATTATTATTATTATTATTATTATTATTATTATTATTATTATTATTATTATTATTATTATTATTATTATTATTATTATTATTATTATTATTATTATTATTATTATTATTATTATTATTATTATTATTATTATTATTATTATTATTATTATTATTATTATTATTATATTATTATTATTATTATTATTATTATTATTATTATTATTATTATTATTATTATTATTATTATTATTATTATTATTATTATTATTATTATTATTATTATTATTATTATTATTATTATTTATTATTATTATTATTATTATTATTTATTATTATTATTATATTATTATTATTATTATTATTATTATATTATTATTATTATTATTATTATTATTATTATTATTATTATTATTATTATTATTATTATTATTATTATTATTATTATTATTATTATTATTATTATTATTATTATTATTATTATTATTATTATTATTATTATTTTTATTATTATTATTATTATTATTATTATTATTATTATTATTATTATTATTATTATTATTATTATTATTATTATTATTATTATTATTATTATTATTATTATTATTATTATTATTATTATTATTATTATTATTATTATTATTATTATTATTTATTATTATTATTATTATTATTATTATTATTATTATTATTATTATTATTATTATTATTATTATTATTATTATTATTATTATTATTATTATTATTATTATATTATTATTATTATTATTATTATTATTATTATTATTATTATTATTATTATTATTATTATTATTATTATTATTATTATTATTATTATTATTATTATTATTATTATTATTATTATTATTATTATTATTATTATTATTATTATTATTATTATTATTATTATTATTATTATTATTATTATTATTATTATTATTATTATTATTATTATTATTATTATTATTATTATTATTATTATTATTATTATTATTATTATTATTATTATTATTATTATTATTATTATTATTATTATTATTATTATTATTATTATTATTATTATTATTATTATTATTATTATTATTATTATTATTATTATTATTATTATTATTATTATTATTATTATTATTATTATTATTATTATTATTATTATTATTATTATTATTATTATTATTATTATTATTATTATTATTATTATTATTATTATTATTATTATTATTATTATTATTATTATTATTATTATTATTATTATTATTATTATTATTATTATTATTATTATTATTATTATTATTATTATTATTATTATATTATTATTATTATTATTATTATTATTATTATTATTATTATTATTATTATTATTATTATTATTATTATTATTATTATTATTATTATTATTATTATTATTATTATTATTATTATTATTATTATTATTATTATTATTATTATTATTATTATTATTTTTTATTATTATTTTTATTATTATTATTATTATTATTATTTTTTATTATTATTTTATTATTATTATTATTATTATTGTTATTATTATTATTATTATAATTATTATTATTATTATTATTATTATTATTATTATTATTATTATTATTATTATTATTATTATTATTATTATTATTATTATTATTATTATTATTATTATTATTATTATTATTATTATTATTATTATTATTATTATTATTATTATTATTATTATTATTATTATTATTATTATTATTATTATTATTATTATTATTATTATTATTATTATTATTATTATTATTATTATTATTATTATTATTATTATTATTATTATTATTATTATTATTATTATTATTATTATTATTATTATTATTATTATTATTATTATTATTATTATTATTATTATTATTATTATTATTATTATTATTATTATTATTATTATTATTATTATTATTATTATTATTATTATTATTATTATTATTATTATTATTATTATTATTATTATTATTATTATTATTATTATTATTATTATTATTATTATTATTATTATTATTATTATTAGTTATTATTATTATTATTATTATTATTATTATTATTATTATTATTATTTTTTATTATTATTATTATTATTATTATTATTATTATTATTATTATTATTATTATTATTATTATTATTATTATTATTTTATTATTATTATTATTATTATTATTATTATTATTATTATATTATTATTATTATTATTATTATTATTATTATTATTATTATTATTATTATTATTATTATTATTATTATTATTATTATTATTATTATTATTATTATTATTATTATTATTATTATTATTATTATTATTATTATTATTATTATTATTATTATTATTATTATTATTATTATTATTATTATTATTATTATTATTATTATTATTATTATTATTATTATTATTATTATTATTATTATTATTTTATTATTATTATTATTATTATTATTATTATTATTATTATTATTATTATTATTATTATTATTATTATTATTATTATTATTATTATTATTATTATTATTATTATTATTATTATTATTATTATTATTATTATTATTATTATTATTATTATTATTATTATTATTATTATTATTATTATTATTATTATTATTATTATTATTATTATTATTATTATTATTATTATTATTATTATTATTATTATTATTATTATTATTATTATTATTATTATTATTATTATTATTATTATTATTATTATTATTATTATTATTATTATTATTATTATTATTATTATTATTATTATTATTATTATTATTATTATTATTATTATTATTATTATTATTATTATTATTATTATTATTATTATTATTATTATTATTATTATTATTATTATTATTATTATTATTATTATTATTATTATTATTATTATTATTATTATTATTATTATTATTATTATTATTATTATTATTATTATTATTATTATTATTATTATTATTATTATTATTATTATTATTATTATTATTATTATTATTATTATTATTATTATTATTATTATTATTATTATTATTATTATTATTATTATTATTATTTATTATTATTATTATTATTATTATTATTATTATTATTATTATTATTATTATTATTATTATTATTATTATTATTATTATTATTATTATTATTATTATTATTATTATTATTATTATTATTATTATTATTATTATTATTATTATTATTATTATTATTATTATTATTATTATTATTATTATTATTATTATTATTATTATTATTATTATTATTATTATTATTATTATTATATTATTATTATTATTATTATTATTATTATTATTATTATTATTATTATTATTATTATTATTATTATTATTATTATTATTATTATTATTATTATTATTATTATTATTATTATTATTATTATTATTATTATTATTATATTATTATTATTATTATTATTATTATTATTATTATTATTATTATTATTATTATTATTATTATTATTATTATTATTATTATTATTATTATTATTATTATTATTATTATTATTATTATTATTATTATTATTATTATTATTATTATTATTATTATTATTATTATTATTATTATTATTATTATTATTATTATTATTATTATTATTATTATTATTATTATTATTATTATTATTATTATTATTATTATTATTATTATTATTATTATTATTATTATTATTTTTATTATTATTATTATTATTTATTATTATTATTATTATTATTATTATTATTATTATTATTATTATTATTATTATTATTATTATTATTATTATTATTATTATTATTATTATTATTATTATTATTATTATTATTATTATTATTATTATTATTATTATTATTATTATTATTATTATTATTATTATTATTATTATTATTATTATTATTATTATTATTATTATTATTATTATTATTATTATTATTATTATTATTATTATTATTATTATTATTATTATTATTATTATTATTATTATTATTATTATTATTATTATTATTATTATTATTATTATTATTATTATTATTATTATTATTATTATTATTATTATTATTATTATTATTATTATTATTATTATTATTATTATATTATTATTATTATTATTATTATTATTATTATTATTATTATTATTATTATTATTATTATTATTATTATTATTATTATTATTATTATTATTATTATTATTATTATTATTATTATTATTATTATTATTATTATTATTATTATTATTATTATTATTATTATTATTATTATTATTATTATTATTATTATTATTATTATTATTATTATTATTATTATTATTATTATTATTATTATTATTATTATTATATTATTATTATTATTATTATTATTATTATTATTATTATTATTATTATTATTATTATTATTATTATTATTATTATTATTATTATTATTATTATTATTATTATTATTATTATTATTATTATTATTATTATTATTATTATTATTAATTATTATTATTGTTAAGAGTAAACCAACAAATACACAAACATATGCATCAATAATCCAAACAAACATATCCGATCATTTTACACTCTTTTACTCTGGGTTAAATAACGAAAACAATAATCTCCTCGAAAACCAAAATACACATAACCCAGCAATAAATCAAACACAAAACACTACATTATGCAAATTCAAAATTAACCAACAAATAAATGCAACTAATTGGAACGTTTTATTAAATAATTCAAACCCAAATGATATGTTTAACATAATACAAGAAAAATTTAACATTATATACGCAAACTCAACAAAAACGATTAAAAATAAAAATAAAAGAACAACAAATCCGTGGATGACAGAAAATTTAATACAATGTTGCAAATATAGGGATAAACTTTTTAAAAAATGGCTCCTAAATAGAAACAATAAACGAATTGAAACTGAATATAAAAAATATAGAAATGTTTTAAATAAAAAACTCATTTATGCAAAAAATTGCTACTATAAGAATAATTTTTTTGAAAATAGATATAATATGCGCGCCACATGGCAAACAATAAACGAAATAATCGGGAAAAAATCAAATAATATAGATGAAATAATTTTGCAGAATTTCCGAAACATGAACTTAAATGAAATTTGCGATAATTTTGCTAAAAATTTTAAAATCAATGTTGAAAATATATTACATAACTGTGAAATAAAAACAATAAACCAATCTTCACTAATGTTGCAAAACTCACTTTACTTAACAAATACAAACGAGCAAGAAATTTTCAATATTATAAGCAGTTTAAATACAAAGAAAAGTGCTGGATTTGACGGTATTCGACCTATGGACTTAAAGAACAATGCCAGTGTAATGACTCCTGTAGTAACTAAGCTAATAAATTTGATATTAAACACTTCAATTATACCAGATACTCTGAAAATATCTTATATCCGTCCAATTTACAAGAATGGTAAGAAATCTGACGTAAATAACTATCGTCCCATATCCATTTTATCAGTGATTGAAAAGATAATGGAAGAAATAGTTTGTAGAAGAATGACCGACTTCTTAAATAAATATAAAATATTAAATATTAACCAATATGGGTTTCAAAAGGGACAAAATATCAATAAATTACTTGGAAACTTCTCTAACTTCGTTAATGACCAGTTAAGTAAAAATATTCATTGCCTAACGATGTTTATAGATTTCAGCAAGGCTTTCGACACACTTTCGCACGCTAAACTTCTACTGATGTTAGAAAAGATTGGAGTTCGAAGTAATTGCTTGGACTGGTTTAGAAGTTATTTGTCATTTAGGAAGTTTTATGTAAAAATCTCCAAAACTCTAAGTGAGGAAACGGGTACTGAGTATGGAGTACCTCAGGGCTCGAAATTAGGTCCCATTCTGTATATAATATTTACTAACGAATTAATAAATATCTTAACAATGAGCAAGATATACGCATATGCCGATGATACAGCTATGGTTGTTGCACACAAAGACATCGATGTTGCTGAAAAAATAATGCAAGGAGAACTTGATAAAGCTCTAAGATGGTGTCATGATCATGGATTAATAATTAACTCATCAAAAACCAAAATAATGCATATCAAGCCCTCACATTTTTCTTACAGAAACATAAAAATTAAGTTTCATGACACAGAATGTCTCCATAGAAGAAAATTACTGGATCTAAATTATGAGGAGGATACATGTTCAATTATGTTGGAACTGGTGAGCACTTACAAATATCTCGGGATCTATGTGGATCAGAACTTCAAGTGGAATATTCATATAGACCAACTCCGTAAAAAACTAAGATCAGCAGCATATATGCTAAGCCATCTCAGTTACTGTTCCAGTCACACAGTACTCAGGCAAGCGTACTTTTCACTAGTAGAGTCATACTTACGTCACGGAATAACAGCTTGGGGAAATTCCACACATTGCAACAGCCTTCAGAAATCCCAGAACCAATTACTTAAAATATTAGCTAAAGAAAGTCCTAACATAACTCGTCAATACACATCAAACGTAACCAATCCTATATCCAACAACACAACTAACACCGGAAACTATATTGTACTAA
>CAVMKG010000192.1:5000-10000 GCA_963682025.1 Cordilura impudica | reverse complement strand
AATAATAATAATAATAATAATAATAATAATAATAATAATAATAATAATAATAATAATAATAATAATAATAATAATAATAATAATAATAATAATAATAATAATAATAATAATAAATAATAATATAATAATAATAATAATAATAATAATAATAATAATAATAATAATAATAATAATAATAATAATAATAATAATAATAATAATAATAATAATAATAATAATATAATAAAAATAATAATAATAATAATAATAATAATAATAATAATAATAATAATAATAATAATAATAATAATAATAATAATAATAATAATAATAATAATAATAATAATAATAATAATAATAATAATAATAATAATAATAATAATAATAATAATAATAATAATAATAATAAAAATAATAATAATAATAATAATAATAATAATAAATAATAATAATAATAATAATAATAATAATAATAATAATAATAATAATAATAATAATAATATAATAATAATAATAATAATAATAATAATAATAATAATAATAATAATAATAATAATAATAATAATAATAATAATAATAATAATAATAATAATAATAATAATAATAATAATAATAATAATAATAATAATAATAATAATAATAATAATAATAATAATAATAATAATAATAATAATAATAATAATAATAATAATAATAATAATAATAATAATAATAATAATAATATAATAATAATAATAATAATAATAATAATAATAATAATAATAATAATAATAATAATAATAATAATAATAATAATAATAATAATAATAATAATAATAATAATAATAATAATAATAATAATAATAATAATAATAATAATAATAATAATAATAATAATAATAATATAATAATAATAATAATAATAATAATAATAATAATAATAATAATAATAATAATAATAATAATAATAATAATAATAATTAATAATAATAATAATAATAATAATAATAATAATAATAATAATAATAATAATAATAATAATAATAATAATAATAATAATAATAATAATAATAATAATAATAATAATAATAATAATAATAATAATAATAATAATAATAATAATAATAATAATAATAATAATAATAATAATAATAATAATAATAATAATAATAATAATAATAATAATAATAATAATAATAATAATAATAATAATAATAATAATAATAATAATAATAATAATAATAATAATAATAATAATAATAATAATAATAATAATAATAATAATAATAATAATAATAATAATAATAATAATAATAATAATAATAATAATAATAATAATAATAATAATAATAATAATAATAATAATAATAATAATAATAATAATAATAATAATAATAATAATAATAATAATAATAATAATAATAATAATAATAATAATAATAATAATAATAATAATAATAATAATAATATAATAATAATAATAATAATAATAATAATAATAATAATAATAATAATAATAATAATAATAATAATAATAATAATAATAATAATAATAATAATAATAATAATAATAATAATAATAATAATAATAATAATAATAATAATAATAATAATAATAATAATAATAATTAATAATAATAATAATAATAATAATAATAATAATAATAATAATAATAATAATAATAAATAATAATAATAATAATAATAATAATAATAATAATAATAATAATAATAATAATAATAATAATAATAATAATAATAATAATATAATAATAATAATAATAATAATAATAATAATAATAATAATAATAATAATAATAATAATAATAATAATAATAATAATAATAATAATAATAATAATAATAATAATAATAATAATAATAATAATAATAATAATAATAATAATAATAATAATAATAATAATAATAATAATAATAATAATAATAATAATAATAATAATAATAATAATAATAATAATAAATAATAATAATAATAATAATAATAATAATAATAATAATAATAATAATAATAATAATAATAATAATAATAATTATAATAATAATAATAATAATAATAAATAATAATAATAATAATAATAATAATAATAATAATAATAATAATAATAATAATAATAATAATAATAATAATAATAATAATAATAATAATAATAATAATAATAATAATAATAATAATAATAATAATAATAATAATAATAATAATAATAATAATAATAATAATAATAATAATAATAATAATAATAATAATAATAATAATAATAATAATAATAATAATAATAATAATAATAATAATAATAATAATAATAATAATAATAATAATAATAATAATAATAATAATAATAATAATAATAATAATAATAATAATAATAATAATAATAATAATAATAATAATAATAATAATAATAATAATAATAATAATAATAATAATAATAATAATAATAATAATAATAATAATAATAATAATAATAATAATAATAATAATAATAATAATAATAATAATAATAATAATAATAATAATAATAATAATAATAATAATAATAATAATAATAATAATAATAATAATAATAATAATAATAATAATAATAATAATAATAATAATAATAATAATAATAATAATAATAATAATAATAATAATAATAATAATAATAATAATAATAATAATAATAATAATAATAATAATAATAATAATAATAATAATAATAATAATAATAATAATAATAATAATAATAATAATAATAATAATAATAATAATAATAATAATAATAATAATAATAATAATAATAATAATAATAATAATAATAATAATAATAATAATAATAATAATAATAATAATAATAATAATAATAATAATAATAATAATAATAATAATAATAATAATAATAATAATAATAATAATAATAATAATAATAATAATAATAATAATAATAATAATAATAATAATAATAATAATAATAATAATAATAATATTAATAATAATAATAATAATAATAATAATAATAATAATAATAATAATAATAATAATAATAATAATAATAATAATAATAATAATAATAATAATAATAATAATAATAATAATAATAATAATAATAATAATAATAATAATAATAATAATAATAATAATAATAATAATAATAATATAATAATAATAATTATAATAATAATAATAATAATAATAATAATAATAATAATAATAATAATAATAATAATAATAATAATAATAATAATATAATAATAATAATAATATAATAATAATAATAATAATAATAATAATAATAATAATAATAATAATAATAATAATAATAATAATAATAATAATAATAATAATAATAATAATAATAATAATAATAATAATAATAATAATAATAATAATAATAATAATAATAATAATAATAATAATAATAATAATAATAATAATAATAATAATAATAATAATAATAATAATAATAATAATAATAATAATAATAATAATAATAATAATAATAATAATAATAATAAATAATAATAATAATAATAATAATAATAATAATAATAATAATAATAATAATAATATAATAATAATAATAATAATAATAATAATAATAATAATAATAATAATAATAATAATAATAATAATAATAATAATAATAATAATAATAATAATAATAATAATAATAATAATAATAATAATATTAATAATAATAATAATAATAATAATAATAATAATAATAATAATAATAATAATAATAATAATAATAATAATAATAATAATAATAATAATAATAATAATAATAATAATAATAATAATAATAATAATAAAATAATAATAATAATAATAATAATAATAATAATAATAATAATAATAATAATAATAATATTAATAATAATAATAATAATAATAATAATAATAATAATAATAATAATAATAATAATAATAATAATAATAATAATAATAATAATAATAATAATAATAATAATAATAATAATAATAATAATAATAATAATAATAATAATAATAATAATAATAATAATAATAATAATAATAATAATAATAATAATAATAATAATAATAATAATAATAATAATAATAATAATAATAATAATAATAATAATAATAATAATAATAATAATAATAATAATAAATAATAATAATAATAATAATAATAATAATAATAATAATAATAATAATAATAATAATAATAATAATAATAATAATAATAATAATAATAATAATAATAATAATAATAATAATAATAATTAATAATAATAATAATAATAATAATAATAATAATAATAATAATAATAATAATAATAATAATAATAATAATAATAATAATAATAATAATAATAATAATAATAATAATAATAATAATAATAATAATAATAATAATAAATAATAATAATAATAATAATAATAATAATAATAATAATAATAATAATAATAAATAATAATAATAATAATAATAATAATAATAATAATAATAATAATAATAATAATAATAATAATAATAATAATAATAATAATAATAATAATAATAATAATAATAATAATAATAATAATAATAATAATAATAATAATAATAATAATAATAATAATAATAATAATAATAATAATAATAATAATAATAATAATAATAATAATAATAATAATAATAATAATAATAATAATAATAATAATAATAATAATAATAATAATAATAATAATAATAATAATAATAATAATAATAATAATAATAATAATAATAATAATAATAATAATAATAATAATAATAATAATAATAATAATAATAATAATAATAATAATAATAATAATAATAATAATAATAATAATAATAATAATAATAATAATAATAATAATAATAATAATAATAATAATAATAATAATAATAATAATAATAATAATAATAATAATAATAATAATAATAATAATAATAATAATAATAATAATAATAATAATAATAATAATAATAATAATAATAATAATAATAATAATAATAATAATAATAATAATAATAATAATTATAATAATAATAATAATAATAATAATAA
>CAVMKG010000191.1:0-27593 GCA_963682025.1 Cordilura impudica | reverse complement strand
CCTACACTTTTCACTTTTTTTTTTTTAATTTCTTATACATATATACTTCGCTGCACTTTTTTCCTATGGGAATTAACCCATAACTAATACTATTATTCTACTTTATTTATCCGTCCTGTTATGAAAATTTTTTGGAAAAAATCGCGCGATTTTTTCTAAAAAATTTTCGCCTGCGGCGCTTTTTTCAAATAATTATACAAATAACACATATTTTTCCCTCTTCCCAAATGATTTATCAGTTGGCGGGTCACTTTGCCGGTTTCTTCACAACCGAACGCACTATATAATTGAACAATTTGGTTAATTTCCATATTTTGTTGAGAAAATAAAAAATAAATTTTAAAACCACCAATTTCACAAACACCAAAACGGTAATAATAAAAAATGACCACATTTTTGCCATATTTTTACATTGAAAATTTGAATTTAACAAAAAATATATATACCAGCGAAGTAGTAAATAACGCTTTACCATATTTTTTCGCAATTAACAGCAAAATAGTGCCACATATATATTTCAATTTTCAGAAAATCCAAATTTATCCCCTAATATTTCCAAAAGTTAAACAGTTACAAGGACATTACGTACATCAAACTGAAGCTTATGGTCACTGTTGTTACCCTGTTTTGGTAACTACATACATTAATTACGTTATTTTTCTAAATAATACCACATTTTCCAAAAAAAAAGTTAACAAAACACAAAAACTGCAATAGGTTCATAACGGGTTAATTGCTTTCAGATTTTGAAATGCCATATAAATTGTACTAAAGTAAGCTTTCCAATGATATACATATTGCTAAAATCCGATAATAAATAACAAAGTTATATGCAAATGAAAGTCAAAGCTTTGTCGGTCCATAACTCCGAAAATAGGTCCGTCCCGAAAAAAAAAATTATTTCTCCGAAATCACCCCAAAAGCCCCTAACCCCTCCAAAAAAAATTAAAAAAATCGGGGTGTCGCCCGTAAACTAGACTTGTTCCATAAATACTTAATATAAACATTAATTCGATGGAGATCTTTCAAAATATGAAACGTGATTATTATCATATTATCAATGTGAAGGACTGAAAACTAGACAAATAGCATCTCTTTTGAAGAATAATAAAGCTGTAGTCATTAATTACTTACGGTACGTGTTAGACAAATTTTACTCGCTGATAATAATCTGGAATAGACCAAACTACTCCCAAACAAAAGCTTACAAATGCCCATAAGAATGCCATATTGGCATTTATAGAAAAGTGCAAGTTCTGGGAAGAGGAATGGGTCTCGGTTATATTTTCCGACGAAAAAAATTTACTCTAATGGCCCCGATTGATTTCAGAATTATTGGCATTATAAAAATTTTAAGAAAGATCAGAGAATGTCGAGACATTTTGGTTAAGGATCATTTATGATATGGACTGCAATATCTGTTATGGGAAGGACTCCTATATGTTTTGTTACCTCAAAAATTAACTCTGAGAAAATATAGAGCTTCTCGATGGCGTACTTATCAATTTTTGTGAGGATATAACTGGTGTAGATTGGATTTTTCAGCACAATAATGCTTCTGTGCACAGTTCCAAGACAACTAAGACCGGCAGCACTAATAAAATTCAACTGAATCAATTTATGGGCATCATTATGTCGTCTAGTCTTTTCCAATGGGAAACATTAGGAAAACGTTGAAAGCTTAAAAAGTGCTTTTATTTAATATTGGAATAAAATAAATCAAAATGATATAAATCGATTCATAAATTCAATGCCTCGACAACTTATAATCAACAGTGGTTCCTACACACAATATTGGTTCTATAATTATTTCCTTTTGAATTAAATAATGTTCTTTATTTTTTTGTTGATAAAATGCGTTCTTTCAAAACTAAAAATAATACCATACATGGTCAATAGTGCATAAAAAATTTTCGAGTAATTGGAAATAAAATGTTGGTCTTATAAATATTTCCTCCAGTAGTTTATGATACTTTTAAAGTGTAATTCAATAAAAAAAAATCATGTGAGTCCGATCACAGGGGAGCTGTGTAAACATCTAGTAATTAAAGATTTTTTTATGGCACTTTTTTTAAATCAGAAAGCGTCATCTATGTATTACTTATAGTAACCAACTTCAGGGGCTCTGCTAATAAAAAAATATTTATTATTTCAACCGGTTAATTATTAATTTTTCGTTTTTGGTTTTTTATTTCTCGTTTTTCATTTTTCATTTTTAATTTTTATTTTTAATTTTTGCATTTTTCGTTGTCGTTTTTCATTTTTATTAAAAATTTCTTTTTTCATTTATCATTTTTTATTCTTTTGGTAATTTTTTATTTTTAATTTTTTATATTTCATTTTTTATTTTCCATTTTTCTTTTTTTAATTATCATTTTTAATTTTTTTTTTATTTTTAATTTTTAATTTTTTATTTTTCATTTTTAATTTTTAATTTTTTATTTTTCATTTTTAATTTTTCGTTTTTCATTTCTTATTATTCATTTTTTATCTTTCATTTTTAATTGTTTATTTTTCCTTTTTAATTTTTCATTTTCATTTTCATTTTTAATTTTTGATTTTTCATTTTCCATTTTTCATTTTAATTTTTCATTTTTAATTTTTCATTTTTTCTAATTTTTAATTTTAATTTTTAATTTTTTTTAATTTTATATTTTTCAATTTTCATTTTTCATTTTTATGTTTTTAATTTTCATTTTTAATTTTTTATTTTTAATTTTTTTTTATTTTTCATTTTTTATTTTTTCATTTTTCGTTTTTTATTTTTCATTTTTCATTTTTATTTTTTTATTTTTTATTTTTTTAATTTTTATTTTTCATTTTTTATTTTCAATATTTTATTTTTCATTTTTTATTTTTTATTTTTCATTTTTCATTTTTTATTTTTTATTTTTCATTTTTAATTTTTCATTTTTTATTTTTCATTTTCAAATAGGTTATTACATATAATAATTTTTTCACCAATACAATCATAAGTCACACCGATTTTGTCTTACGTCTTACATGTTACGCTGTTTTTGTGATTGTATTGTGAAATAGAAATTTGCCCCCCGCGTATAGATGTTTTCACATCAAAAACTAGGAGATCCCAGCCCTCGAAATTTGAGTGCAAATTCTAGGAAATTTTATTCTTTCACTAAATAAATTATTCTATAAGACCCTAAAAGTGAGCCAGTTCACAATTCAACACTTATTAAATATTGATTGCATTATTGGTTTATGTCCAAAATTATTCTTCAGTTCAACACAGTATTATTGTGAATGAAGAAAACTAACACATAAACAAATTTGATAAACACACACATAGCATATGTGTAGTAGCAACTTTAAATGAATATAACTCAAAAAAAAATGTTAAAATGTAAAAATCTGTAAATCTGGTGAACGGCTAAAGAAAATACCTTTCAAATGAGATTCGTTTGGTCAAAATCGGGAGAAAACTGCGGAACAAAACCTGGGTACAAGAAATTGCCTTACCCATTAATATTATAGTTGATACTTTTAAAGAGTAAAATGTTTAATCACATAGTGGAATAGGGTATAATGACTTTGTGCGGATGTTTGTAACTACCAAAAATATTTGACCTATTTGACTACCAAAAATATTTGTCCTTCCGTTTGTCCACAAATGTGAATATATTTTGATGAAATTTGGTATATAAGCTTCTATCGGCCACAGGACGAACGCTATTGAAATTGGTGAAAATCGGTGCATGTTCAGACCTAGTCCCCATACAAATGACCGCTACGATATCGGCTTATATTACTAAAAGATCCAAATTATGATATGGATCTCGTTTAACATGGGTTTGTGGGTGTTTAGAACATCCATTAATCAGTAGTCCAAAAATAAACAATTCTTAGTCATATAAAGTTGCTTTCCGATCTTCACTTAAACTTATAAAAAAAAAAACAGATTTTGCTCAAATTTGGTTTGTATATGTTTTTGAAAAAGGAAGTGACTTTATCAAATATGGTCAGGATCGGTAGATTTTTCGACCTAGTCGCCATATAAATACAGCATCCGATATGAACTGCAGGCAAAAAAATATTTAAAAATTCCACTCAGATTTGGGTTATGCTTACAATTTATCGCATAGTCGGTCTAGACCGACTATAATTTTCTTACTTGTTTTCAATTCAGTTTGTTCCTCATATTCAGGCCATTGTAAAATTTTTACTTTTTATATAAAATTGGATGGATATTTAGACCTTATCTCGTAAATAAGAGATTTCAATTATGTTTTGTTTAAT
The DNA here is from genome assembly GCA_963682025.1 of Cordilura impudica. Taxonomy (NCBI): domain Eukaryota; kingdom Metazoa; phylum Arthropoda; class Insecta; order Diptera; family Scathophagidae; genus Cordilura; species Cordilura impudica. Next base: position 23,339 of record CAVMKG010000191.1, on the reverse strand, counting down.
TAGCTGTTTGTCAGATTCTTCAATATTGTTGTCAAAATAGGCCTTTCAACTATAACCTATAGTATCGATCTCATCATATTCCATATAATCAAATATATCCGTAGATACAATTATCCTGTTTTTTAAATCTTTTCAGTTTTTGCACACCTGATGAATTTAAGGCCAACAAAGTACGTTACATAAATAAGTCGCTAAAAGCACTCAAAAAGCGCCAATTTAGAGCTTTTTTAAAAAAGCCACTAAATGGAAAAAATATGCATTTTGGGTGCCCTATAAGCGCGTAATCTAGCGCGAAAAGCGCTAAGTTGGCATCGGTGTTCAACATGTATAATTGTATTGAAGTAAATTATAAGTTGTTAATTACAGAAAAAGGTTCCACTTGTATTTTTTTAAGTGCTTCATATATTATATGTATCATAGGACTTTTTACTAAATTTATTAAACTTTTAAAAGCCATAATGATTGTAAAGTTGCAAAATTGTGTTTCAAAGTTGTTTTTTATTTTTGTTGTAACTCTTTGATTTGATTCTTATTGTATTGGTTTCACAGCAAATGTGTATTAATTAACTTTTACCAAACAAACTATCTACTGCTTTTGGTTACTGAGGAGGGTTGGTTACTCTTACCCGAAGCTGCTTTATACCCTTTCATGCAGAATATAGATCACTTTTTGAAACAAATGTGCCAATGTTTTTTACTTTATTTTAAAGTAAAAACATTTGACCTTGGCCTGAAAATTTTCAAACTCAGTTATTTAAAAACTTATTACTAATGACCAGTGGTGGGGCCGAAAGGCCTAATAAGATTCCCATGTCGTGGCAAAAGTCTTTAGATTTATTAGGCGTAATTTATATTATGGCAGAAACCTTATCTATATTTGAATTTATAAAATGTTGAACTAACAACGTTATGGCTTCCAACTTAGTAGTTGAAAATGTCCCAGCTCTTAAATTTAAAGAGTTAATTTTCAAAATTAACTGTTCGAAAATATTAACTGGATGCGTTTTTCGTAAGTAGCTATGTACTACATCTAGCGCTGTCTTAAATTTTTCCATATTTTTCTTACATTACAAAAACTTTTCTTTTCTATTAAAAATCTGTAAATGATATCCAACCGAACAAAAGTAATTATATATAAAAAAGAACAACAAAAATAACGTAATGGCAGTTTACAACAGCACCAAAGGAAAATATCAGTCCTCTAAAAAAAATGCTAACACATGGCTGATTTTTGAAACGTATTGGTCGGTTTTAAAACATATGGGATGAAGCTCAGAAATAAGCAAATTCTAAAATAAATATCCCAGGCTAAAAAAGAACCACTTTTAAACGATAATTTTTAATAACAAATATGTTATCGGATTTCATTTCAATACTTACATAGAAAAAGGTCTAAGCTTTGTAGTTATATCTGAAGTTGAACTTTAAAATAATAAAGTTTACAGTTCTCTTTAAGTATTTGTGAATCAGCTGCTGCTTTTATTCGTTAATCAACAAATTTGTATTTATTTGTATAATTTAACACAATTTTCTTTAATTTTTTTTTTTTACTCTTCAACAAAACACTTTCGCACACAATTACAATATGTACATCGGAATATACATATATTTTTGAAATGATCTTTTTTTAGTTTAACGCAACGTTAATTAAGATGTTGTTTATTTGCTATGATTTTCAGACAATAAAAGTGTGAAACGTAAAAGAAGCAGTCGAGCAAAGATAAATGGTTGGTAACGTCACTCAGCAACTCATTAACGGGATAATAGGAGATCGTAAATTGTATACGTATATATTTATATTTATCGTTGAAGCGATATCTGCTAATAACATAGCCCACATGTAGTATGAGCAACGCCAGAAGGTTGTTGTTTTGGATTATTTGATTATTTTTTTTTTCACAAAAATTTGCAACTTATCTTTTCACATGTGCACACACACACTCTCACAAATTATTTTGTTTAGTGATGGATCACTAATGACTTTGAGTATGATATAGAATTCAAGATAATGACACTGACACTTTCGAAACTACGAAATGTTAATTTTGTAATTTGTTTTCTTTAAAATACTGGTACTTATTTTTTTTTTTTTTACTTGTTATACGATTGCATTCAATACTTTTTTTTATAGCTAATTGAATCTTATAAATTCCTTGTGATTTTAATTCTTATTGGTATTTTTTGTAGTTTTCTTTTTTCTTTATAAAAAAAAAAATATTTTCAGACAAAAACCGTTAACTTCCGCTCAAACGTCCGTTGGCGCCGACTATTCCTCGACGAATGAGTTTATAAAATCTATGAAAACATTTATGTTGTCAATGCAATTTTCATTCATTCTTAGGTTTAGCCGAAAGTGGAGAGAGAATATAATAACAAATAAATGCAGCCAAACACACATAGAGATAAAGAGAGAAAACTTGATAGTGAGACCGGCTTTTCGTTGGATTTTTCTCTCTCTCTCTCTTTTAATGCTACTAGTTGTGTGGTGGAGAAGGGGGGGGGGGGGGTTGTATTGTTTGTACTGTACTGTGCTGCTTCGTTTTCACTGGGGTAAATTGTAGTGTAGTTTTTTGTTAGATATATTCCAGTAAATATATTTTTAACGCATTCATTTTAAAATACTGTCTTATTATTGGATACTTTAACCCCATATATATGATAAAAGGGCATTAAAATCAAGTACTTGTTTGTGCAACGTCAGACATGTAGAATAAAGCTTTAAAATCCCTGAAGTCGTGGAAGTTTTAGTTAAATCGTTTCTTCCATTAAAGAAGCATTTTATAATTAAATTCTATAGCGATGTCTGAATAAGTTTCCAGTGATCATTGAAAAATGTCTTAAACTTTTTTGCTTATCCAGTTCAGCAATAATATCGGGCAGAACACCTTTATTAGGGTATTCGTATATAATTTGGAGAAATTGTGGATGTAAGCATACCAATGCAACTTCTTAATAGTCCATATAATAGATGATATTGTTAGCTAAACATATTTAGCAGCGATGGCAACTTAGCGCTTTTCCAGCTAGATTTAGCGCTTTTTAACTACCCAAAAAGCTAATTTTTTCCATTTACATCCTTAAAAAAAAAACGCTGAATTGGCGCCTTTTATATACAACAGTTGATGTTTAACAAAATTTAACAATATTTAAATAACTTCCCTCGAAATTTAAACTTTTTGGTCAAAGACACTGATAATTGGTGCTCTCATTCGTCAGTAAGACAATAATTAAATGGTAAGATATATAAATTATAAATTTGTTAACAAAGATTCCGATATGCCAAGAAAAATTCCGATTGTAGCACCATCCACATGGCTTATGGAGAAGCTATTAAAGTAATTCTGGATATAGTTTAAAACTATTTTACGACGCTGTTAAAAATATGTATTTATATAGCGTACTTGGCTCAATTTTATCGGAAGCACAAATTGTTAATCTGGAATTCGATGTCCAAACTGCGGACCATACAAAAAATTTTAATAACGGCTTTTAAAAAGTTTAAGAAATAGTTTAATTGCACCTACGCGTAAATTTGATTATTTGGCGGATGAGATCGATCCCGTAGTCAATGAAATTTGCTATTTAAGTTATGGTTCGGAAAAGGCATGTTTTGACGGTAATATTGAAGAATCGGACAACTCTTATTTAGAAGTTAAGAACTATATGTCATCAAATTTTACAACATAAAAAAATTTTTAAATCATCGTGGACAATATCTTTTCCAAAAATGTTGAAGATATTATCTTAATATATAAAAACGTTGGTGCGTATGTTGGTACTCTAATAACTGTTGAACCACTAATGCTAGCGACTTCGTATTCATACCATATGTTCCTTTGGTTCTCCGATTTGCATAACAAAAAATTTATTTACGGTCCAATTTAGCTCAAATTCGCAACATATATTATGTACATAAAACTAAAGTTGCTGACAAAGTTTTTCACCTGTAGGTGGCGCTGGTGTTAAAATATTCAAGAAAACGTATATTTTTTTTCAGTCATATTCATAATATTATTAAATGCAATGTATTTAAGGCACAGAATCTTCTGAATAGCTTTTCGGGTGACACTGTAGTCTGATATTTGATTTTTGATCTGTGTGCGGAGGGGCGGCGAAATCAAATTTTAGTATTGTACCTAGATATTTGCTAAAATTTTCGAGGGAGTTCGTGCTTTACTTTTGCCCGACACTCGGTATTAAAATTTAGATGCAATATAAAATCCAGATGTTTTCTTCGGGCCAGCAACGCGGACCGGACTCAGCTAGTAAAGTTTATAAAAGAAATACTTAACTTCAAAAACTCAGTCAATGAATTTCCGTTTTTGAAATTATCAATATTGTAGATATATTGACTTTTCCGTACTCAAACGCTGAAGTCAAAAGAGTGTTCAGTGCAAGTTGTTTTTTTTTTTTTTTTTTTGTGAATAAAATAAGGAACAGAATGTCTTTAAACGCTGTAAATTCTTTAATATATCGCACCTGTACCTCTAAAGTGAATCAACTCAAAATTTACAAATTTTCAGTAGAGGCAAAAAACGGTTTTTTTTTAATTGTAAGGAATTGCGAATAATACATATGTATCAACAGTAGTTGTTTTTGCGATTTTCAGTGATCATCAAAAATAACAAGTTTTTTGGGTGCAACTCAAAATATGTCTTTTTAGCGGATTCTAAAGAAGATACTCTTATAACACAAAGAGGGTTACAACTGTATTTTTTTACGAAAGACTAGAAAAATCGATGTAAGATTTTTACAGTGGATAGATATGACCACTGTGTATCATTTTCTTGCAAAAAGTGAAAATTGAAAATTTTTGAGTTGACTCACTTTAGAGGTACAGGTGCGATATATTAAATGGACGAAAGATTAAATTTATACCCTAAATATGGATAAGAAAACGGATTAGGTGTTATTTGAACATGAAGAGTTTTTAATGCATTTCATTTTTTTGTTATTGTGCAGAGTTTTTTGAAAACTAATAAAAATTATTTTATTTTTTTACAAACATATACTTATCGCTTTTACTTTCATTCAATTTTAGCGCTTTTTGCTTTGAAAAAATTGGCATCGCTGATATTTAGCATAAGACTCATTTTACAATCCGAAACGTAATGAAACGTAATTTTGAAAATATTTTAAAAACCAAAGCTTCTAAAATTTCTTTCATCACTTACAAGAAGCATGCGTTTTCATCTAATGAGTTTTAGCTTAATTCGGGGGTACCCCAAGGTTCCATTCTTTCTCCTTCTCTTTTCCTTATCTTTCTGAACGAACTTCTTGGTCAAAATTTTAATTGTATATACTCTGTCGCAGATGACAGCATTTCATTCATTCATTCATTTCATTAATTTTCCTTTAATTGTAGGTCAAAGCTCATGAAGGTTGGGGGCAAAAGGCGGACTATGAATGACACAATCAAGACCTGTTTATCATCTCCGAGTAAGGTAAATCGAATAGGGTTGATTTTAATGTGCTGAAGACTCAATGTTGTGTTGACCCTGGATTCAAAAATGTCAGCTGTAATATGGTTGGTATAGGTATTGAGGAATCGGATAATCTTGATGTTCTAGGTATGAGAATTCAATGTGATCTTCGTTGGAACGAGCATATTTTTCAAGTGTCGAAAGAAGCATTCAAGTGTCTTGGTTTTCAAAAACGGTGCAAAAATTACTTCACTCCTTCTGATCTCCTTAAAATCTATACCACTTACATCCGACCGAAAATGGAATACAACTCCCCTATAAGGGCAGGAGCTTCAAATTCAATTTTGGAGCTACTGGACCGTGTGCAAAGGAGGGCATTGATGCTCGTCAATGACAGTAGGGTATCCAATTCTATTGACTCATTGGAACATCGTCGGAATGTGGGTTGTGTAGCACTGTTCTATAGATACTACCGTGGGAAATGTTCTTCTGAGATTAGCGAACTTATTCCAAGTGCCCGAGTTTCGTTTCACTCTACCCGCTTCTCTAGTTGATCACATCCATTTGTAGTTTATTGTCCACTTGACCGCATAACGTTTTACACAGAGAATTTGTTTAGCAGTCCAACTAGCCGTATGTGGAATAAACTCCCCAAACATGTCTGATAGTTATAATCTAATAAAATTTAAGTCAAATATCCACAAACACTACTCCCTCTTACCTCCTTCCCATAACCTATTTTCCTGAGATCAACACAATGCCACAATATCCCTAATGGGTACGAATTCTAAAAAAAGAAAAAAAAATTATTCCCGTCATGACGTATACATGGCGGCAGTAGTTTGAAATAAATTACTTTTGTGAAAAGTGGCAACTTCGAACCTCCATGATGTTTAGTATTTTTTTTTTTAGCCACAAAAGTAAACATGGAAAAAATTGGTCACCGTTATAGAATTCAATACTGTTGATAATTTAGATTTTTGTTGACCTGTTGTGTTGTTGAGGGGTGAATATAGTTCGACTTAAGCCGCAGAATTCAATATTTTCATTTGAAAGATGTCAGTCCAACAAGTATTAAAGCCGAGCTAGATTCTACTATAAGTAAATCTGCTCCTTCATTTGCAAATATTGCGTGGCAGAGTATAAACGAGGTCGTACGAGCTGAGAAAACGAACACCGTACTGGTCGACCAATTGAGGTGGCCACTCCAAAAACGGCGAAGAAAATCCCCAAAATGATTGATGGTGCGTGAGCTAGCTGAAATAATAGGCATTTCAAAAAGTGCGATACAAAAGTGCTGTCACAATTTAATAAAAACAGCGTCGGGATGATGTTTCAATAAAGTCGATTTGTAACCATGGATGTACAGAATAGTACACTTACGGACGTAACTAGCATTTAATTGTTTTTTCATTAGATAACTGCTCAACTAATGCAAAGTTTAGAAGTGATCTTTTAGAAGGTGTAAAGGGACTAGATATTTTTTTTTATTCTTTGGAAAGTTGTAATGCATATTCCAATGCAATAATGAACCTTGAGCACGTGATAACAAATTCTCTCTAAAGTATGTTCTTCTCTATGACAGTGACAAAATATTTTTGCAAATTTAAAAACTCTCTTCTCTCGGAGCATTTCGCTATAAGGGTTGTTAGAAAAACTTGTGTGTGTAATAAGGGAAATTAAACTTCATTGGTTGTTTTGAAAAGAAAATAACAACATTATTCGAGTAACAAACAAAAGAGCCTACATACAGAAGGATAAAGGGATGCGCAAAAATAGCTCCTAATGTGTAGGAGGAGCAAAAGAATTTCCTAGGCAAATGCCTTTACTTAGTTTTATATATGTAACTGTAGTATATAATGTTACTTTCGGTATTGTTGTTGACAATAAAGGTGACAGGTAAAATTGTTATGGGTGACAGTAAACCGGTACTTGCAATAGAGTGAGGGAGAGAGTTTAGTTTTTGTTTGTTTAATGGTGGCTATTTCTACATAATAAGGATTTTTAATCAATCATTCATTTAAGCTTTTAATTAATGACACACAAGTTCGAAAAGGAAGTAACAATAACAATAATCTCGGTTTAGAACGGTTACTGTATATGAAAATAACCCCTTTTCTTATGGCAAATACTTAGGTAAAAAATAAAAACAGGGTTGGTTTTTGCAAAAAGGTTATCGCTTATCAGTTTTGAAAAGTGTTTCTAATACTGAGGAACAATTGCATTTTCCTTTGTTGCTTTCAATTTGCGGTTTGACTCGTCTAATGACCTGTCAAATGATGTAAACACTGTTAAGCATTCGCCACTATCATTTTTGATTTCATTAGATTTTTCTTTTATAGAATTCCCTTCTATGTACGTCATTTTTTAGATGAGATCTAAAAATGATGAGAAATATAAATTTGTTTGAATTTATAGGAAAAAATATAAATAAAAATTAATGAGATATTTCTTACCTTAAGTTATATTTAAAATAAATGAGCACTCATTACATGTGTAGTTTTAAACAACTTCGGATGGATTATTGTTTCACTTTGCCATTTCAATTGCTTGGTTCGTTGGTTGGATGAATGAACGAATGTATGTAGAAAAAAGCAAGATGAATGGTTGGCCAGAGTGCCAGTGGGAAGGTACGTTATAGCATTATATACCATCATTTATCTTACTAATTTGCCACAATCTAATACATTAAATGATCATCATAAAGAACATTTCAATTAAAATAATTAACAACGCAGCATACATACGCTCATTAAAGCGGTCGAACAGAACAACACACTGGGTTGCAGTACCATAAATTGTGTTAAGATATTCGTTGAAAGAGAATGATGATTGCTTTTTAGTTATCTTTATATACACTCCGTTAACATAGGATAGCTTCACATGCATGCACACATATATAATGAAGAGGTAATGTGTGTTTGTTTGTTTGTACGATGTAATCTTCGTAACTACTCATCTGATCTTCTTGAAATTTTCATAGATTCTTACTGCGGATATGGGAAGTGCTATAGACTATAATTTTTTTTTTAATATTTTAAGTGGGCGTGCCACCTACCATACAAAGTATATTTTAATATCATATATATGGAGTACTATTATATGCAGAGCTTAGCAAATTTGTGTGAGGTTATCTAGTATTAATGTTAGTAGCTATACCGGAAATTGACGGGATCGGATAAGTGCGTGGTACCTCCCATACAAAGTAATTACTCAATATCATATATCTCGAGTACTATGACAGAGAAGCTTTGCAAATTTGTCTTAGGTCATCTAATATTAACATGAGTACTCAGACAAAAAGTGGGAGGATGGGACAAAGGGGCGTGGCACCCCCATACAAAGTAAATATTAAATTTCATATACCTGGAGTACTGTAGTAGTGAAAGCCTTGGGACATTGCTTGAGCTCTTTGATTACGTTGCGGGGGGTTACATTTTGTATTGGATAAAGTTGTAGAAATTTTGAGCATTCCACAAGTTCTTTCAACAATATGAAAATGATGGCAGCAAGTCTGTTCTGGATTTATTAATTAACGAAAAGGCAGATTACATCAGTTAAAGTTAATAGAATTTGTCCAAGTGTTTGCGCAAACGTTATCCAATAAAACGCAAATTTTATGTATTAAATTTATATTTCAATTTTCATATTGTTCTACAATATTTTATATTTTGTATGCCCTCCTTTGTTTGAAACAACGTCGAAAATTCAGATTTGCATGGAATCATAGAGATTTTATGTAGTTTAACGAAATTTCGGAGCAAACCGATTTTATTGCATTCACTACCTCCTCCTTTGTAGAGAACTGCCAAACGTTACAATAATGTTTAAGTCAGGAGAATATGGTGGCCTATAGCTACCTCTTTACAACAACACAAGCAGTATGGATAGGGCAGTTGTCGTGTTGGAAAATAAAAGGAAAATAAAAAATGGGAAAGGAAAATAAAAAATGTCAACAAACTCCGCAAACGCAGTTTGAAGTAAGTTTTTGTAAGTAATGCCAGTCATTCGTTTATCCACGAAAACTATACTGGTAGCATAATACGTAATATAAAATTGTTTCTCTTCCTGATATCGGGGAAATAATAATTATATCCAGCTGGACCCATCGATATTAAAACGCTTTTAGTCGGAAAAATTACTATTTTTCCATCGTCCATTTATACTCCTGCAAAAAGGCCATTAGTAAGCGATGGGGCTTCAGCCCAAAATTGCTCACTGGATCTCAACAGCGGTGGTTCGCCCAATACTGCTGTACCGGGTCATCGTTTGGTGGCCTGCTTTAGAGAAGAAGGGTACATAGAATGGCTTCCATGTGTATCACTGGCGCCCTTCGTACTACACCTTCGGATGCCTTGAACATCGTTTTACACCTAATACCGTTGGACATATTTGGGAAGCAGTCGGCGGCCACATCGGCCATTCGACTAAGGAGCACACTACGAGTACAATGGCGTGGCTATAATTGTGTCCATAGAGTGATCCTGACTGATGACAGGAACTTACCACTGAACGTGGATTACACTACTCCACGGAGTGTATTCGAACGACACTACAACACTCTAATACCGACCAGGAAACCTTGGTCTGGGAGGACTCTAGGTAGCAGGCGTTCCATAAATTTCTACACTGACGGATCGAAATTGTGTGGTCAAGTTGATTTCGGAGTCTATTCAAAGGAACTTGGACTAAATCTGGCTCGCAGGTTGCCAAACCACTGCAGTGTATATCAGGCGGAGGTACTGGTAACAAAGGAAGTTGCTAATTGGTTGGGTTGGAATATTCTGTCTACAACACATTCAACATCTACTCTGATAGTCAAGCCGCTGTAAAATCCTTGGAATCAATGTTCCTGAAAACAAGAACCACCCTTAACTGCCGCACGTCTTTAAATGAGATGGCCAAGCAATTGGATATCAGACTAATATAGGTACCAGGGCACAGGAATACTGTAAAACTGTAATACTGAAACTGTAAAGCTGATGAGCTGGCAAGACATGGTACTACCTTACGGGTTCCAGCGGACTTGGAATGTGTTGATACACCCCTGGAATCGTGCAAGCTGGAACTTCGGCTTCGCACCGCTGGCATAACGGATAACAGATAGGCTAATGGATCAACGTGTAGGATCACGAGACAAATCTGGTCGGCTCTGAATCGTAAGCGCACTAGTGCGCTACTATCAATTGCTGTTATCACTGGGCACTGCCTCATATGGAGACACGCTGAATGCCTCAGGGTCTCGTGAAATGACTTCTGTCGTAGCTGCATGGATGTGGAGGAGGTGGAGAGTATAGAACACTTCCTATGGTATTGCCCGGCGCTCTCCAGAACGAGACTTCGAACACTGGGATCGCGGTTTCTTCATGACCTTTCTGATCTCTCAAATGTGGAAATTTAGCATATTAGGGGCTTCATCAGGAGCTCAAACTGGTTCTACGGTGGGGACTGAGGGGAACACCTATTTGTCCCGTGGTATCACAAAGGACCCCAGAGTCTAAGTGTGCTTTCCTTTGGATTAGCAGCCACTTCTAACCTAACCTATCGTCCGTTTAATGACCTCGTCACTACGTCATCTTGTCTTTCCCAAATTTCAAGATCTGCTGCTTATGTGTTTTTTTTGAAGATTTCGACGCTTCAGGTACGCCGAGGTTTTTATAACATTGTGAATTGTTGCTTTACTGACTGTGACTTCGGCAGCAGTTCCGTAGATGAATTCACAGCCATTTGGAAAATTTTATGTCAATCTCGAGGAAAAACCTTTTTGTATCTCTGTCCTTTGTACCATTTACCATACTCTGGCGGATGCTTGAAATAATTTTTTATAACTTTTGGACTTCGTCCATTTTTACGGCAATAGCGCGGTTAGAAAGCTCTTGTTCGTGATACGCGTCAACTTTTGCGATTTCCTTGGAATTAAGGGACGACTTTTTGCTCAGACTTTTTCTTTGTAGCAAAGAACGCGTTTCTCTACCGCAAATAATTTCATTCAAACTCATATAACAATCAAAGAATAATTGAAAATTCTGTACTGAGGCTAAGTTAATATTGAAATATTCATATAACAAAAATCGACAAAATCAAATAACGCCAAAATCAAAAATTGCAAAAATCAATAATTCCCGAAATCAAAAATCGGAAAAAACAATAATCGCCAAAGTCAAAAATCGCCAAAAATCTAAAATCGCCAAAATCAAAAATCGTCAAAATCTAAAATTGAAAAATATAAATAAAATAGTTTTCTACAAACTTTATTCCCAGTTATTTATTTCGTTACGATGATGTAGCGGGCTACAGCTAGTCTTCTATTTTTTATATATATAAAAATGGATGTATATATGTATGTTCCGTATGGACTCCGAAATGGTTGGATCGATCTTGATGAAATTTTTCAAAGAATCTTCAGAATAGCCGGGCGGGTGAAACTGTGAGGTCTAATTTTTGGTATGTGGTTGGAGGAGCGTGGCCAACTCAAATTTTAATATTGTACCACCAATGGCATTTATATATACTAGTAGATCCCAGCCCTCGAATCGAGTGAAAATATTGGGAAATTTTTTTATTTAATAAATTATTTTATAAGACCCTAAAGGTATGCTAATCAATTTTAGCCAATTTACAATTCAACATTGTCGTTATTGGTTTGTATCCAAATTATTTTTCAATTCAACACAGGGCTTTTTGTAAACACATTAAAAATTTAATAAACACACACACACAGCATTGTATAATTTTATGTATGTGTTAGTAGCAACTTTAAATGCATTTTACTCCAAAAAAAAAATTTGAAATGTAAAAATCTATAAATTTGGTGGACAGCTAAAAAGAAATACGATTCAAATGAGGGATGTTTGGTAAAAAAAAGGATTAACACTAACAAACTTACATTGGTCAGAAGAAATCGCCTTGCCATTAATCTATATAAATGGATGGACCGATTTTAATGAACACTGGGACACTGTGATTTTTGATTTTTGGTCTGTGGGCGGAGGGGGCTCGGCAAACTCAAATTTTAATATTGAACCACTAATGACATCTACATATATATAAAAATGGATGGACCAATTTTAATGTTTCTATAAAAATTCTCAGATTAAGAAACATATCAGATTTTGATTCCTAAAATATATTAGATTTTAGGAAAAGAATTAAAGACCTGAAATTATTTTAAAATTTTTCTTTTTTTATTATTTTCCTTCTTCATTCTTCGCCGTGTTCTATTTACTCAACTACCTCTTTAAGGTGAGTCCAGATATTTCTGTTAGTTCAGTGTATTTAGCCACGCAGTTGATAAGGGCGTTGACGTCATGAGTACCCTTTCTATATGCTGGGCAGACTTCAGGGTGTCGCGGTCTACCCTTGACCAATAAGATTTTAGGGAACTGTTTAGGACCTTAGTTAACTCGAATCGACCCATGCGTAGGTCGTATAAAATTTCAGACAAATAGGTGATTTTTTAAGAGCTATAGGAAAGTTTTCCAAAAAAAACACATAAAATTCATAAAAATGCATGAAATCTTTATTTGAATCGATAGTACGGTCCATGTAATTTAATGTTTAAAGATTATTTCATGCAAATGTTGACCGTGACTGCGCCGCAAATGGTCCATCCGCTTAGTCCAATTTTGGCATACTCTTCCAACATTTCGGCCGGTATCTCACGAATAAATGCTTCAATGTTGTCTTCCAATGCGTCCATTGAAGCGGGATTGTCTGTATAGACATGAGCTTTAACATAGCCCCACAAAAAATAGTCTAAAGGCGTTAAATCGCACGATCTAGGCGGCCAATTGACCGGTCCCGAACATGAAATAAAATGTTTACCGAACTCGCCTCTCAATAAGTCCATTGTTGCGCGTGCTGTGTGGCATGTGACATCGTCTTGTTGAATCCACATGTCATGCAAGTCAAGCTCTTGCATTTTGGGCAAAAAAAAGTTGGATATCATATCTCGGTAGCGCTCGCCATTCACAGTTACCTTACGATTCGCATCATCTTTGAAGAAGTACGGTCCAATGATGCTACCAGCCCATAAACCGCACCAAACTGTGACTTTTTCTGGATGCATTGGTAGCTCTTCCAATGCTTCTGGCTGATATTCACTCCAAAATCGACAATTCTGCTTATTTACGTACCCATTGAGCCAAAAATGAGCTTCGTCGCTGAACACAATTTTCCGGTAAAAAAGTGGATCTTTAGCCAACTTTCCAAGAGCCCATTCACCAAAAATTCTACGTTGCGGTAGGTCGTTCGGCTTCAATTCTTGCACCAGCTGTATTTTGAAAGGCTTCACGCCTAAATCCTTCCGCAAAATTTTCCACGTTGTTGAGTAACAGGGGCCCAATTGCTGCGAACGGCGACAAATCGATAATTGATGGTCGTCATTAACACTGGCCGATACAGCTGCGATATTTTCTTCAGTTCGCACTCTACGTAAGCGTGTTGGTGGTTTAATGTCCAACAATGTAAATTTGGTGCGTAATTTAGTCACAATAGCCCGAATAGCCGCTTCAATGGGTCGATTAAACTGACCATAAAATGGAAGAAGCGCGCGATGAACTTTTTTAACAGAGCACGCATTTTGATAATAAAATTCAATAACTTGCAAGAGTTGTTCGTTTGTAAGACGATTCATGGTTAAATTATAGATCAAACTGAAGATGTTTGACAATGAAACAAAACACGAAACGTGCGTCAGCTGTTTAAACCAGTGTTGCCAAAAAGATAATATATATATATATATATATATATGGGACACTGTGAAGTCTGATTTTTGATTTTAGGTCTGTGGGCGGAGGGGGCTCGGCAAACTCAAATTTTAATATTGTACCACTAATGACATCTATATATAAAAATGGATGGACCAATTTTAATGTTTCTATAAAAATTCTCAGATTAAGAAACATATCAGATTTTGATTCCTAAAATATATTAGATTTTATGAAAATAATTAAAGACCTGAAATTATTTTAAAATTTTTCTTTTTTTATTATTTTCCTTCTTAATTTTTCGCCGTGTTCTATTTACTCAACTACATCTTTTAGGTGAGTCCAGATATTTCTGTTAGTTCAGTGTATTTAGCCATGCAGTTGAGTACCCATTCTATATGCTGGGCAGACTTCAGGGTGTCGCGGTCTACCATTGACCAATCAGATTTTAGGGAACTGTTTAGAACCTTAGTTAATTCGAATCGACCCATGCGTAGGTCGTATAAAATTTCAGACAGATAGATATATATATGCACTTTTGATTCATTTGATTCCCACAACTGAAACTGGATTGAGAAATCAGAAATTTGGATACCAGAAGTTCTGCTGTGCTAACTAAATAATACAAGTGGCAAAAATTTCTGTCTTATAAAAACTCAAAAAGTTTTAAGAAATTTACGAAGACTGGTCTTTTTTGTTTAACTTGTACCATTTTTGTTAAATTCCGATCACTTCTAAGTTTTCGATCCCAGTGTGCCAAAAAGGCATATAAATAGACCTTTTGAAAAGCAACGCATTTGAGCACTCAATTAAGCGCAATACATAATTATCTTTTAACCCAAAGTAACAAGCAGCTATCAGAGATACAAGAAAATTTTACTGATGATGGCGCTGATGACGATGTTGGTGTTTGAGTTTGAGTTGAATCAAAAACAGAGAAAATAAAGTCCTTCCTAATTATAATTAAACATGCGAACAGAACAAGCAGAAGCAAAAAAAAAGTATATTGAAGAAAGACAACACAAATATAACAACAACCAGAAAAACTCTTCGAAATAAAAACGCATTATTTTCATTCATCCACGTGTATAGAAGGTGCATAATAAACATAAAACAGAATTGAAATCATTCTACATGGAGGCCACAAGTTGATTGCCTGTTATTCACAGAAAAGAAAAAGACTATCCAACCAACACAGCCCTTGTATGAATGTATGTATGTATGTATGTATGTATGTAAGTACGTACGTATGTATATACTGGCAAACGGCGTTATGAAAATTGAAACATTTAAAAATTAATTCCAACTCAAGTACGAGTGCGATTTTGTTGGTAAATGCACGTGCCAGCATGTAATCAAGCTCATCACATGATTAAATTTTTGTGTGTATTTCTTTTGTGTCATTCAGAAGTATGAAATTAGATGGCAAAATAGAAGCTTCTATTCTTCCTTTTTTTCTAAGCCTAAAACAATAATACGGAATTTATTAATTTGTTTTTTTTTTTTTTTGTTTCAATTAAACAGTAACCATCGTCTCCCTGCTGTATCACGTCAGAAAAAAAAACTCCAAAAATAAGCTATTTATTTTAATACTAATTAAATGGATGGATGGATGTGTTCGTTTTATTGTGCAATTTGTTGCGGAGAATGTGGGGGCAGTTGATATTTATGATTATTTTACAAAAATTAATTGCTAATTAATTAAAATAAGTACGTTTAGAAATTGAAGCCATATTTAAGATTTTTATTTTAAATGAAATGTAAAAATATAGATATTATGCAGAGACCGTAATTAAACAAGTAAGAAAATTAAAGTCGATCTTGACCTACTATACGATACCCTAACCATGAAAATTCTTTTTATTATTATTTTCTTTTATTTACAATCTATTTTACAACATTTAGTAAATTTCATTACGTAAAAATTAACATACGTTTTTAAGTTTCAGTAAGCTTAATAAACTAATACTATAAATATTTATTTACAGATCTTACTTTATACATACACAGTCACTCAAAAAAGTTTGTATGCAAACTGTAAATCAGAATTCAATTAAAAATTTTTCGCACACCCTGTATTACCTTGCCGTCTTTATTTTTCAGTTTTGTTGTTTATTATGTTGGCTTCCACCATCTAGTTAGAATAACCAGTTTTTAAAGCACTGTTAGATTTGCAAGCAATTGTTTTTCTGATTGATATAAAAATATAGTCAATAAAGTTTGTATGCAAAACGCACAGTTAATTCCGGTCTTTGCGTGTAAGGTGACAAAGTTAACTCCAGAACAATTGTTTTATATTTTGATTAGGATTTATAGTGTTTTTAAAAGTTTTGGTTGCATATTTAGAAAAAATACATTAAAAACATCAAATAGCACCAATGGCACCACGGGGCAAAGAATTGTCTTCGGGTATCAGAGAAGTGCTAATAAAACTCTACCTGGAGCACAAAACTCAAAGACAAATAGCCGAATTGGTTGGAAAAAGTCATGCAACCGTCCAAAACACAATAGAAAGGTACAGAAGGCAGGGAAATAATAATAACAAGCCAAGATCTGGTCGGCCAACCACATTCACACCCAGTGAGAAACGAATTATGGTGCGCAACATGCAAAAAAATCCGAAAATTTCTGCACCAAAATTACAGATGAGGTGGGAAATGTTTGTATTACAGCAACAATTTGCAAAGCATTCCATTCGACTGGATACCATAACCGTCAAATTTGCAAAAAGCCGTTTCTAAGCCCAATAAACCGAAAAAAGAGACTCTTATTCGCAAAACAATATGATACAGCCGCCCTAAACTTCTGGAACACCATTATTTTTTCGGACGAAAGCAATTTCGGAACAGAAGGACGAGCCAAGGTATGGCGAATACCCAATTCTGAGCTTGAGCCACATAACATGATGGGCACAGTCAAACACGGTGGTGCATCAGTACTCGTTTGGGGGTGTATGGCTGTATCTGGAGTGGGTAAACTTGTTTTTATAGATGGTATAATGGCAGGGCTTACTCCAGGGGTGTGCGAACGGTGCCACCGCAGAGGGCTGCAGATTTTAGGGGGCGGCAAATTTTGATGCAGGAACTCTAAAGATACTAAATGCAGAAACCTTGCATTGGAGAAGTGTAATGCCATAATACAATTTTTAGCTCAGCATTATCTTCCCCCAAGAGGTCACTCTGATAAATTCATTCAACATAATAATGGGAAGTTTTTTAAGATGGTTGAACTGTTTGGAAGATTTGATTCAGTTATTCAGGAACATGTCAGAAGAACAACTGGTAGAGAAAACATCAACTTACGGGAAAACATTCAGAACGAAATCATCCAAATACTTCAAGACCAAATTAAAAAGAAAATTTTGTAATACAGCAACACTTTGGATTGCACTCCGGACATTTCTGTTGTTCATTTAGGTAATGCTGCTCAAGATGTAAAAATAAGTAAATATTTTCTTAGTTTTGTGCCCATATTAGAGGCAACTAGCTAATGGCTGACAGAAGTTATATTACTACAACTTCAGGAAATGGGAATACCCATTGAAGATATGAGAGGTCAAAGATACGACAACGGTTCGAAAATGAAGGGGAAAAATATAGGAGTTCAAAAAGAATTTTGACCATTAATCTTAGAACATATTAAGTCCCATGTAGTAGCCACTCCCTAAATTTAGTTTTAAATGACTCTGCCAAGGCTTCTCAATTTGCACTTCCCTTCTTTAGTTTGGTGACTAAAATTTTTAATTTTATTAAAATTTATGGCCTAAAATTAAAATTTTTAACTTCATCTTTGTTTCAACTCAGCGCTTTCTGTGCTCCGTATAGTAATATCGCACCTTAAATACAAAACAGTCACAACTCAAAATTTTCAAATTGTCAGGAGAGACAAAAAACTGTTTATGTAAAAATGATTGTATTATTTAAAAAAATGTAGTTTCATTATGAAAAATGTCCATTTTGAGGAAAGTTTTGTTATACTTTTTTTTTTTAATTTATGTATATTGTATTTGTGGAAATAAAATATAATTTTGAGTTATGACTGTCTGATTGGAATTTTTTCATTTGACTAGTGATATTATCTCAAGTTGTGCTCCAGATATAATAGCATTTTTCCTGTTAAAGAAGATAGTTGTGAGAAATAAATTTTTGCAGTAGATAGAAATGTGTACTGTGAACTAATTTATGGAAAAGTCAATTTTGGAAAATTTTGAGTTGTGACTCTTTTGTATTTAAGGTGCGATATGGTAAGATATATTACTTCAAGCAAAAGATATTTTCAAGGGTATTTAGTAGACGCCAAGGATCTTGCTTCTAAATTAGATATGGAAAACCCCCAACATTGGTGCCACTGTAGAAAACAGGCAGGAAGGAGAAAAATTAAGGCCCAATTTGATTATGAAAGAAGAGATGAATCTATAGACGACCCAGAAATGCGGTACAAAGTTGATTTTTACTACAGAATTTTAGACACCACCATTAGTGTGTTAAGTTATGTCATTATTGTGACATCTAAGAGTACATCAAATGCGCACTGTTGTCCCAGTGGACAGCGGGGAAACAAGTTTTTCGAAACATAAACTCATAAAAACGTATCTAAGATCAACAATGTCCGAATTACGTCTGACCGGTCGGGCAACAATATCAGTTGACCATCAGATAGCTCAATAGCTAGATTACAAGAAAAGTATGTTTTTAACCATTTGAGGTTAATTTTCTGGAATTTTGCTCATTTTTAATCTGGATAGTATGTAAACAGTAATTCTTATTCCTGTTTTTTACTCGTAGTATCTACTTGTCCATCGAAAGAACTTTGGATCGTTTTTTAACTTTGGATCGTTTTTAATACCACCAAGCGTTACCACGAACCTGGTGCCATCGATGCAAAACCGTCTAAAAGCAGTCATAACAAATAAAGGATTTCCAACTAAGCATTGAACATTGGATAATTAACTGTTTAACCTATAAAAAAATTAGTTACCTTTTTTTGGCTTAGATTTGCATACATACATACTTTTTTGACATATTTTTGAGGATATTTTCGCTTTAGTTGTTATTTGAAGACGTTACGTTTCTCTTTGTTTTTATACCCTCCACTCCAGTGTGCAGAGGGTATATATAAGTTTGTCATTCCGTTTGTAATAATTAGAAAAAAAATTCTGGACCCCATAAAATATATATATTTGTGATCCTTATAACAAGCGAAGTTGATGTAGCGATGTCCGTCTGTCCGTCTGTCCGTCTGTCCGTCTGTCCGTCTGTGGAAATCACGATGACGGCTTCAATCGGATAGCTAGGGTGCTCCTTGGTATAAAAAATGATTCACTAACATCCTGAGAAGTTTGCTATTTAAAATCGTCCAAATCGGTTAATCTGGTCCCGAGAATTGAGCGAAGAATTAAAAAGTCATGAGAAAATATGATTTGAATATGTGTTCTTGTGATAACGCCCTCAATAGGGCAGATAGGGCGCTTGTTGTTAGTGAGAATGATTCACTAACATCTTGAGAAGGTTCCTGTTTTTAAATCATGACAATAGGTTTCATAGGTGCCGAGAAATCACTGAAAAGGTAAAAAAAATATGACGTTTTCCTATATTGTTTTCCTAAATTTTGTATTTTGTCATAGCTGTGCATGTTGTTTTTGTGGTCGTTGTGTTAATAAGATAAAAATTCATCAATATCAATATTTTTTGGTGTAATATTTAAGTTAATTAATTAATAAAAGAAACTATATAAAATCAATATCAATATTCTGCGATTTTTATAACATCACAAAATGTTACAAATTGATACATACTACTGTTGCCAATATCAAAATACTATAAATAATATTCATATATTCTGTATATGTATATCCATAATAAGCGCATATTAAAATAAATCGGTATTTTATTTTATTTTTACAAAATTCTGAAATTTTTAGAGTTGAAAAAATAGTATGGTTTTAAGAGTTGTATTTTTAGTACATGTATAAACCCTGCATACTTGCTTTCAAAAGTAGTAGGTAGGTAGGTAAGCCATAAAATATTTATTTACCCTGTAAAAAAAATTGTTTAGAAAAATACTATTTTTTGTCAGATGTTATAATTACAATAAATTTTTAAACTTTGTTATTTAATGTCGGAACGGAGGCAAACGCCATTTCCAAAATTTTGTTTCAACAGTTATCCACATTAAGAATAACCGCGGAGCTCAGCTCAATCAATGTGCAATGATCGAGCCTTGCCCTGGGAAACATGCGTTTATGCCTTTCTTAACACAAACGCCATTCCCAACTACCAAAAATTTTTGACACGAGCTATTCACATTATGAATAGCCGCGGAGCTCAACTCAATCATAGTGCAATGATGAAGCTTCGCCCTGGGAAACATATATTCATGCTTTTCTTAGCACAAACCGAACTTCTTATGGCACATTAAAAATAAACTAATTGAGAAGTACAATTCATCATTACGGTGTATTATAATACTATTTTCTTATATTACTAGTAGCTAGTAAACAAAGTGACCGTGTCATTGTGAACGAAATAGAATTGAAATTGTATGCAGATTTGTTTTACTTAAAAAACCTGTTTCTACAGATAGTGAATAAAATCCCAGTAAGCATTTTATGCAATAAATGATCATGTAGAGTCTTTTTGACTCATATGTGCTATTAAAACAGTTATAAATGCGCCCTTTTGCTGATCACAAAATATTCTTTTGTTGGGATTAAATATTACCTTACCCGCTCTTGAGAGTCCTTTTTATCCGCTTTTCTAATTAGTTCCGACTCATTTTTGAGTCTTATTTAATGTAATTTTTCTCTAAATCACTTTCTAAGAGAAAGCAAAAATGATTATCTAGTCTTTGTCTAATAGCGCATGTGATTAAGCAGTTTTTAATCATCAAAAGTGCTCGAAGAAGACACAGTAAGGTAATTTTTGTTAAAACAATCTTCGAAATGATGACTGGGATATCGTATATTTTTGTTAACACACAAACATATGCATAGCAGCACGAGTAAACCGAACTCAAATTGGCTTCTTATATGTATACAGCCGAACAAAAATGAAAATACTCACCAAAGAGTAAAGTAAGCAACAATTTCATTCAGTCTTATGGAAGCTTTTGAACAAAGCAAGTCTATGTCGCGTTGTCTTGTGAATTTTTACATTGTTTTTTAATAGGTACTAGTGATGCCAGGAGATTTTTTCAGAAATCTCTACGCTTATAAAAAAAATTCCCTTTTTTTCCTACACTACTTTTTTTAAAATTTATTTTTAATTTGTACATTTTGAATTTCAATTATGTAAAAATAAAAAATATAAAAAATAAGATAAAAATATCATGAGAATTACATAAGAATAATATAAAAAACATACAGATATTATAAAGAAAATATTTTTGCAATTCTGTTTAATTCATCTTTTTGATATGGTTAGACGTGCATTTAAAATTTACACAATTAAAGGTGTGTATTTTCCATATGTAAATTCAGTTTTACGATCCATACGTAATTCGGCGTGTGTGTCAAAATTGGCGTTTTACATACAATTCATCATTTTTGCGATCAAACGTACATATGTATTTCCGTATGACATAACCTCTAAATGTAAACCACAGCTGATTTAATTTGTGAATTTACAAAAAGTTATTGTTAAAAATAAAGTAATATATTTTTTAATTGTTAATTAATATTAAACAATTTATTTTTCTTTCAATATTTATCTTTATAATTTACTCTGTTTTTCTTTCGCCACAAGCAGTATTGTATTTTAATATGGTTGTCATGCCAAAATAGAACCTGCTCTAATTGAAAAATTTACATATGTTTTGCCAAATGTGTTGTACATAAACAGTTTTTGAAAGGGTGCACACTATGTGTACAAATTGCACGTGCTAAAACAATAAGAAAAACACAAGCAAAACACATAGTGTGAACGCAGCTTAATTAAAATGGCTTGCAAATGAGATGTTACAACTCAAACAGAATATTTGTTCTTGGTTTTCAGTGTTGCCGTTTTAGCTTTTTAGTTGCTAGATTTAGCAACTTTTTTTGTCGTTTAGCATCCAAAATTTATCAAAAGATGCTAGATGCTAACTTAGAATCTTTTATTAATAAAAAGTTGCTTTTAGCATCTTTTTTTGATATTGTTTTTTCATAATTTTTGAATATATAATTTTAATGGTATTGATATGTTTTTATTTCTCAAAGTGTAGTACAGCAATTTTGTGTACTACTCCTTTTACCACACTGCTCGTTTCTTTCAACAAATATAACAAAACATTTTGAAATAGAAGAATGTAAACACCAACAACAGTTTTTAATGAATTTGAAAGTCGATTGCCAAAAAATATTATTGTATTAAAAAAATGCCAAAATTTTCAATACAAAACACATTAAATCGGGTAAAAGAACAGATAACCAATATATTAGAAGAGTTTAAATTTATATCATCTGAAACAGAAAAAATTCAAATCCAATGGAGTTATATCAAAGAACAAAACTGGGATACAACACTGAATACAACCTCTTTATGGATTGAAAAATTCTATTGGCGAAAATCCATTTTACGAGTTATCAATATTTGTATTGTCTATATTAGTTTTGTCTTTCTCAAAAGCCGAAGTTGAACGTTTGTTTAGTTTAATGGCTTTAGTTAAAAGCAAACTTCGAACAGAATAAAATCCGAGTTGTTATGTTCTGTAATACGTATAAAAGAAGGATTGAAATTGAAAAATCGGTGCTGTCACACTTACAATATACCGATGTCGTTGATAAGAGTCGATCGTCAGAAAAATATCAGAGCCAAGAAGAACTTGAAGATGAAGACATCACAGAAATGTTAGATTCCATAAACCAATTATTCTAATAACGGGTGATTTTTTTGAGGTTAGGATTTTCATGCATTAGTATTTGACAGATCACGTGGGATTTCAGACATGGTGTCAAAGAGAAAGATGCTCAGTATGCTTTGACATTTCATCATGAATAGACTTACTAACGAGCAACGCTTGCAAATCATTGAATTTTATTACCAAAATCAGTGTTCGGTTCGAAATGTGTTTCGCGCTTTACGTCCGATTTATGGTCTACATAATCGACCAAGTGAGCAAACAATTAATGCGATTGTGACCAAGTTTCGCACTCAGTTTACTTTATTGGACATTAAACCAACCACACGAATGCGTACAGTGCGTACAGAAGAGAATATTGCGTCTGTTTCTG